>JAYRBW010152409.1:0-14214 GCA_036023295.1 Invenusta paracnida | reverse complement strand
ATGTTAAATCATTGGTTTCAATGAGAAATCAATAATCACTGACATCTTTTAAACTCCATTGATTTATTACAATATATTGGTTTTTGGCATATGACAATGATTTTCATTAACATTTCATGTTAAACCATTTTTTTTTAATTTATACTAAAATAATAAATTTATTGATTTTTGGATATAAGACAAAGATTTTATATTTCAGTGACATTGCATTTATAAACCATTTAAAAAAAATTTATACAAAATAAAAATTTTACCTGACTAATTTTCAATTTCCCTGACCACTTTTCATTTCCCTGACCGCTATGAACCATGTTCATTGATTCAAATATAATAATAGAGGACATTAAAAAGAATTTACTTTATTAGATTGTTAACCAATATTTATTTTTGTTAACTATTCGTATAGTATTATAATTAATTTATCATAATTTTAAGTATAAATCATCTGTGCATATAGGCTGTAATTTAGCTAATACACCTTTTTCATTTTAAGCGCAGAGAAAATTTTATTATTTCCAAATTAGTACAAATTTAAATTATAATCAAATATTACATCTTTACATAAACTGTATATACCATATAAATCGGATCCCATATTTCATTAAGTTAATGAACAAAATTATTGACATAAAACAATTAACAAATATTATACCGTATAATACCTTATTTCAATATCTGCTAAAAAATTGTTACAAAGGTCAAATCGTATATACTATTTTGATCTTATAACTGTTATAATCTCTAAATCTTTATGAAGTACAGAAGTTATAATTTAATCAGGGCATACTTTCTTTCGGTTTAAAACAGGTTTCTGTTAAAAATGCAGAACTTACTCCAGTATCCTTCCTCCTTGTGTTACTCGTAGTTTCTTTCTAATCATACCAATATTGGAAATAATCGCCTCTTGAATAGCCGCACCAACCTCTGGAAAACCAATTCCCGACTTGTTTGAAAGGAGTAATACGTTAGGATGACGCATTTTAAAATCAGATAAGTCTTCACTGTCATAGAAATGATAATAACAAAATAAAAGTTTAAAATAAATCATTCCAATAAATTTTTACGCTAGAAATTTAGAGATACGTCCTGATCAAATGCTATATGTATATACAGTACTATTATACACATTGAATAATATGATTTCGAAATATTAGTGGACAGAAAATAAGTCATTATCGCAAGGAATTTCTATTTGCATTATGTACAACAAGCAATCATTCTTACTGGAGAGCAAGAAAAAAAACCAATTTGATATTTTGTATATCAAATTTGGAATAATTACATCGAGTACCACAATTTACATTGTTTAGTACTATTAATTATAATTTGAAAAATCTAACAATGAAATAAAAATTCTTATATAAATAAATGATCTAAAAAGGTTAATATATACGACTAAATAAATACTCGTATAACATATAAACTTAAACAGTATATAGCATTTCTTCAAGTAAATTTGACACGTATAACGAATGGATATTAACATAATGATGAAATTACAACATTAATGTAACAGTGTAATTTGCTATCCACAAAATATATTTATTCTAATTAATATTATATTCTAATAAATAAATATTTGATGCATTTGGTCTGATATTTATTGACGTTTTTACTGCCAAATAACGTACGATTTAAAACTATTTTGGTAAATAATTCAAGGTGTGTAAACCATGTTTTGGATTTGTTTAAATACATTGTATTTTACATGGTTTACATTACAATATTTATGTAAATAACAATATTTTACACTACAATGTTACAAACAGCAAACTAAACTACTACTATATGAAATATATATTTTCTTACTTAGATATCCTATCGATTTTGGTTGCAATGTGAATCATTGATTTTGAAAGCTGACTAGAAATTTGGAGACTCGACATAATTTTGTCAACATTGGCCCATTGAGCAGGCCAATCAGGGTTGCTTACATCAATAACGTGTACAAGTAGATCCTAAAGAGGATGAATGTAAACATTAGATTATAAGTAGTATAGTTGGAGGAGGACGAGTACAAAGACCTCACTTTCCTCCTTCCCATGCAATCACAATCGAGTAAATATTCAACCAATTTTAGGGATGTTAGGACAAGAAGAGTATAAAAGGAACGGAAAGTCTGTTACTTTTTACTGAGAGGAATTTGCCTGATAAATAATAACAACGTCATCGTTGTACGGTTCAATATATTGTATATATTATTAGTCGGGTGACAATTTCCCCGGTGCAACATTAGGTCGGCGAGACAATAGAAGGATTCCTCACACTGACCACACGTATGTATGTTTATGATGTTGATAATAAACTGAATTATCACTAGAAGTCGAATACACCAATTTCGGCATCCATGGGAAAATTACTTGTTGCTGGCCGTGAGGAAAGAGGTAAAGCAGGTATATCATCTGCTGCTGTGAGCAATGGAAAGGTTATGGGCGAAGATGTAGGTGTTGATGATAGATATAGATCTTTTAGTAGTTGATTGATATTTGGATGGATAGACCATAAACCTTGCGAGTTTCTAAGCAGTCGTAAACGGGGTAACATAACTGTATAGCGAGGAGAGACGACGACCGTACACAAGCGAAAGCAAGAATTGAATGATGCATATTCAACGCGCACTTGTTCTGTTAATGACCTTTCCTGCCCTATCATTGGTTGAATATTTACTCGATTGTGATTGGATGGGAAGGGGGGTCTTTGTTCTCGTCCTCCTCTTTACCGTACTATGTACTAATATAGAGTCAGAAAATTATTAAAGTTGATAGACATTAATATAAAATATATCGGGTTTTTTTCAGTATACTATTTAAGAATTATTACATTATAAGACTACATTAAGAATATACTACATTAAGAATTTAACTAAAACGTGTATTTTCGTTTTGAAATATAGTTAAATTCTTATTTATTTGTTAAATTATATTGAACAATTTTTGTAACCATTATTTGGGTAATCCAATATTTTTATCTCCATCGGTAGCAAAATTACCATGCATAGAATTGAGTTGCACGGGCTAAAATAATACATTTTTGCAACTACTATCGCCAATGTAAAGTATATATACGTTATCGTAATAAATACGGCCTTTCTAACAAATCTACAACAAAATAATACATAGGCAAACATTAAACTATATTTTGGACAGTTTTTTCAGAACGAGCAGTATTTATGAAGTACGAGATACAAAAATAATAAGCTTCATAACTACAATTTTCTACATATAAATTTTTAACACAAGTTTACATAAAGTTTAATTATCAATTTTAAAATTTAAAACGTAAAATGACATTCAGCAATAAAATAAAATGATTACATTTTTTTGGCAAAATGCCGCAAAATATACGTAGTTCAGAACTATATAAATGGAATCAACCTACTAAACGAAGACTCACAGTATCTAAACACTCTTTAATCATCGTGGAGAAGGCGGTAATAAGGGTGGTTGGAATGTCAGCAATGAAACCGATCGTGTCCATAAAAATGGCGGTCATAGAGTTTGGAAGTCGACCGCGATGATTCGTGACATCGAGGGTAGCAAAGAGTTGGTTGCGCGGGATAACTCTCGGATCATTGGTCAGACTACGAATCAGAGCTGTTTTACCTGATAATATAACATTTTATCTAAAATTTATACCAAGAGGTTATAAACCTAATAAGACAAATTATCGTACTAACGATTAGCTTACATATTAGAAGGTCAAATGAAATACAAAATAACTTTTGGCATTTAAGTGAGCTGTTAGTTTCAGTTGTCATGTTGGAATATTAAAATAAAGCTTGGCATATATAATAAAAAAATATATGGGTATAACCCATAGACTCATATAGTAAGTCTATACTCTAAGAGTCTTACTAGGATTCTTATCTAGAAGTCTTAGTTTAGGATTCTATGGATAAAACCATAGTATTAATTAAAAAGGTTTCACTCTTATTGATTTCATATATAACGCGCCATAAATGTTAATCAATATACAATTTTTATCTTATGTAATTTGGGATAAATCTGGCACAAAAAGTACTAATAAATAGTTGTATTAAATAAATTTTAATAACAAATATATATGTAAATACAATTTTAACATACGTAAGTTATCTGTTATCAGATTTAAATAATGGTAAAATATTATGAATTGAAGAGTTCTGTGTTTGATATAAGTGGGTAATATGTGTGTGATATTACTAAAATGCAAATCATCAAAACTTGTAAGTAGTAAGGTTAAGTGTTTTTCTGGATCATGACTCATCATGATATGTATATTTATGTTTCGGTTTCGAAATTTTTTAGCGCCATTCAAATTTAAATACGCGGAAAATTGTTCAATTACGAGATTTTTTAATTATGTGGGATAACAATTTTCCTTTTTTTGGCAGACTATTCCGTTTCACATTGTATACTTATTATTTGTACAATTTTTTTCCTTCTGATACTACTTATAATGATTTTTTCTTTCGTTTTGGAGTATCTGAAGCATTTTTTGAAAAATAAATTTTCATTTAAGCGAAATAACGTCGAGAAAGTGGTTCAAATCGAATTTAATGTTAATAAAAAGTCGATGTTTAACATTCGTTTAAAACGCATATTTAGAGAAAACTACTAGACCGATTTTTAATTTCATTCAGCCAAAAGGAGGGGATTTTGGTCAAAAATTTAGTAAATTTCTATATTTATCCTGACTTCCTATTTAGCCTTCTTATGCATCCACCCGGGTTAAGATAGAAAAAAGTAGCCAGTTTATTCGTATAAATAAGTATATTTCAGTTATAATAAGTACAAGTAAGACATCGCACTACTACAGTTGTGAATGTTTACATTACTTAGTGGAGAATATAAAACGTCTTTTCAGTGTCATTTCGGATACTTGAGGTCCTAATGTAGAATTGTTAAACATCTCAGGCATAATAATAAGTATCCAAGCTATAGATAGTACCATAGTTTGGATGGCTCCAAAGAGCGCCATAAACTTATGCATTATAAGTATATATCAATAATAGCGACTTAGAATTATGCAGACAATATTATAGATGATAATTGTTGTGAAAATTTGCAGAAACAGACCCATTATGTCTATAGGTTATCCAGAAATTGACGAATATAAGACCTTAGTTGCACATTTGAAGCATTGTAAAAATCTAGGTAATTTTCACCCCATGTATGAGTCAAAATCACCCATTGCCTCTTCCATGTTTTTCAATACGTCCGATATCTGCCATAGGTATTGTAGTACAAAGGATAGTGCCAATTCTTGATAAAATTGTCCCATTTTCCGACTATAGGATAGATTGTAATCTATTTTCGTATGATATTAGTAGGTAAGAAAAGATTTCATATCTATATAGTGAGATACCGTCTCTGTATCCAAGTCGGATTCATTCACCCAGTTCATCATCACTACTGCAATCTATTTTTAGTCCTCCTCACCCTACTAACTGTTCATGTTTATAGCCTATTGCTCTCCCCTATATATGTGCAAGTCAGAGAAACAAGACAGATGTTGATGTGGCCAAATTTATTTTATTAAAACATCAATAGAAATAGTAGTACAATAAAATCCCCTTGCAATAGGGATAAATGTCGTCTAACAAACTGTCTAACAATATACACTGTTTATCAAAATGAATGAAAATATCACTATTAGACGTAGAAAGCGTTGATTCCAATCAATAATTTTATTCTACTTATACGGCTTAGTTCTGCTGAAGCTCTGAACATCCAATAGATTGAACATCCAATCAGATCAGACTCATGCAATTCAAATATCCTTCAACACGCAGAAAGCGCACTGCACTAATAAATAGACAGCCGATGTTCATATTTTAGCACGACAGGAGGCTCCCTACATTGAAATTAATTAGGTTGGTTGCTTGTCAAACTGCAGATTTAAAAATCTAATTGTTCATTATCATTCAGTAGGTATGACTTTTCCTAATTGTCAGAATGAATCGAAAGGAAGAAAAGTACTTTAAAAATGTTTGGTACTCGGTTTGTCGAGAAATAAACGGTCAGTGTTGGAAATTTCACAGGAGCTGAATGTCCCGAGAAACACGATATGAGAGAGAAACAGATAAGATATCGGAACAGAGGAAAGTGTAATTTTGCAAAGTCGACTGAAGGCCCAAACAGACCACACTAGAGCTAATCGACTTTTCGCAAGATTAGCAACAATGCATCATTTATCATGTGCCCGACAACTAGTGCATTATTGATAAAAAATAAAAATTTAAAAACACATTAAAATTAAATATTTCCAGTTTTTTGAGAAACAGTGAAGTCACCAATAGGTGTTAATCATCCTTAAACTCCAAAATGGTTCGCTAAAGGTATGCTAAACTCCTAAATGATTCCCTAAAAGTATGCTAAAAATTCTTTAAAATCCTAAATTATTCCCTAAAGGTATGCTAAATACCTAAATGAATTCCTAAATGTATGCTAAGAGTTCCCTAACGGTGTGCTAAAATTCCCTAAACTCCTAAATGATTCCGTAAGTACCATAAATAAAAAACATGTTTATCCATAGAAACATATATTCTGTTATAACAAGCAGGATATCTCACTCCAACAGTTAACATTTTCATAACAGCAGAAGCATTAGTAAATATATCTTCGGATAACCCGACATCATCAATGTTAAGACATAACCATAATAGAGATAAATGTTCTATTAATTCTTCTCGTCAGATGTATGAGAGATGGAAGGATTTGCGTCTACGGCATAATGCTAGTAGCATGGTTGTAGGGCCGACTATGTCTGGAAAAACCACTTTTGTTGAGAATTTACTTCGGAATCGGAATATGCTATTTTATAAGCAACTCCTACGCATTCACTGGTTCAGTGGTACACAATATGGTTGACTTGGAAGACAGATTACTATATACGATGGTGTTCCTACAACCGAAACAATACCTCTCATAAAGCTGTTTGATGTTGTAGCCATTAATGATATTGATGAAGAAAGAAAATCATCGACAGTTATAATTTCTCTATTTACAAGAATTGTGCATCACCTACCTTGCTTTGCAATAAGAATGACACAAAATATGTTCAAGGCAGGTAAAGAAGTGCACACACAATCGCTTAATACTCAATACTTTGTTATTATCAAGAACCCACGCGATGTCAGTCAAGTGAGTCATCTCGGACGTCAAATGTTCCCTGGGAATTCCATATTCCTAACTTCAGTTTTGAAGAAGATTGTTGTAGACAACTTCTACTACTATCTATTTATGATCTCCACCAGCTGACACCTGATAAAAATTTATTTTATCAAAAAGTGCTTCAAATACCACAAAACGAAAAAAATTATAAGTAGTATGTATCAGAAAAAAAGGAAAATTGTTATCCCTCATAATTGAACAATTTTCGGTTTAGTTAAATTTGAATGGTGCGCTAAAATTTTTCCGAAACCAAAATTAAAACTTTTTACAGTTTAAATTGGTACATGTATGTTCACAAGTCACATAATTTTTCTTGCCATACGAGTTTGAATGACGTGCGCAAGTGTTTTCTTTTAATAACTTATCTTTAAAATTTCTGCGTATTTTCAAATTTAAATTTCGCGCGATTGCTTTTATTCTTTTTAATTTGTATTACTCATAATTATAAAATCTTCCCGTAGTCGAACAATTTTCCGCATATTTAAATTTGAATGGCGCGCTAAAACTTTTCCGAAACTAAAATTTTTAAAATCAAAACTGATACAAAAAGATACGTATCTTTACAGTGTGATTAGTCATGCGCTGTAAAGATACGTACCATGATGAGTCCTTATCCAGAAAGACACCACAACTACTACTACTCTTAACTACTCTTTAACTACTCTTGTATATTTGTATTTTTAATGGTACAAGCCAACGAGTAAATAACTGTTGATCGAGTTACAGGGGAAAATACATTTAAAAACAAATAGAGGAATAGATATAGAAATATCAACGAGGAGATAAAAGATAAGATAATAGGGTTACCTACACATATAAGATATTTTATACCAGTTAAATTTCGTAAAATTCTCGAAACTGAAGCTCGAAGCAAAAATTGATGTGAAACGATTCTCTGTATAATAAAATATGTAAAGTTAATTGTTAATTTGAATACTAGTGAAAAAGATTAGTAGACAAATCCCATAAAAGTGTTTTCAATAAAGTAATAATATTTGTATTTGCTTATATTATAAGCTGCATAACCTAATTAAATTATGACACATATATTAATAAACTTAATGGCAATACAAATAAGGAAGAGCATATTACCATGTGCAATTTATCATTTAAAACCATGACTAGTATAGAAATACAAATAAATCTATACCCGAAATTCTAGAATAGAATTATAAAAAACATTACATATATTATATTAATAGGTAAACTAAAAATACTGAATGTTTTGTAGTATACAATAACTACTATAAAGTATATACATATTAATTATTTAATTATTTAGATACCATTTTATGGATATTTTAAACGCCATCGATAATTGCCAGTACTATTGCCTTACCAGCATTTGTATAACCGATAACACTAACTATTGGAATATCCCTTTTTCGTCTATTTGATCGAAGAAAGTCACGTTGAGCCTGAACCTCTTTGAGCTCATTTAATAAATGGTGCTCACGAGCCTGGAATAATAAAATTAAAGTGGATTATAAAAATAAAATGGTATACCATAATTTGTCTAAAATGATTCTATAGTAATTATTGATAATCATAAGGATCACATATTTAATAAATTTGATACAAAATGATGTTTTAACGCAGATACAGATTTTATTTTATTGTACAGTATTTAGTTTATGAAAATTGACATTTAGGCTGCATACGTAGTAATTATTACATACATATGTATATATTTACAATCAATGCCCGAAGTACAGCGTGTTCGCGTATTTTGCATTCATAATTTCCAAGTCGCTCCAGGTCAGTTAATTTCCGAGTTTTTATTATAATTTTCTGGTTTTTAGTACATTTTCAAATCGAGACAAATGATGGCAAAGTATTTTTTACAGGAACTGCGTATTCAGATAAAAAGTAAAACATCATAATTGGGTATACTATTTTATTAGAGGTACTATATAACCAGCATTTATGCTAAGAAAATTTTACATACTGATAATAGTACATAAAAATATATAGCTATAAAAAGTATTTAATTTAAGAAGCATTTATGT
Organism: Invenusta paracnida; assembly: GCA_036023295.1. Classification (NCBI taxonomy): domain Eukaryota; kingdom Metazoa; phylum Platyhelminthes; order Proseriata; family Coelogynoporidae; genus Invenusta; species Invenusta paracnida. The sequence goes on along the minus strand of JAYRBW010152409.1, from coordinate 5,051 downwards.
GAATTAAACACACAAAACCGAGCTAATGGAATAGTTGAATGGTAATCAAAAATTAGGCAAATAATAAAAAGTAACATTATAATAAATATATGTAGAAATGGAAAAAAGTTTATCCGAAGAAAGCCTATTTTATGTAGTCAAAATTTTAGTGTACAGATAGATATTCAAGAAATTAAAAATAACTAGTGGTAATGTGAATAACCAAAATAAAACAGTACAATTGGTTGCAACTGCATGAACGAAACTAAATTAAAATTTAATCTATGATATCTTTTCGAAAAGCAGTAATTTGCTTCACAATCAAAGTGATCTTCAGCCTCATAATTAGCCTTCAAACACAATCTTTTCAAATGCAATATGTGAAATTCCTCTTTTTCCTTTCAGTACTCTTTTTCAAAACGATTGTGATTTCTATAAAGCGGCCCAATACCGCTTCTTTCCCGAACGTACTGGTGTCAACAATTCGGGAGGTAGCTGAATATTCAATGGATTTCCAGCATACTTGACCACATCGTAGACAAATCGTTGATAGATATCCGAGATAACTGCCACCTATAATTCGATAGAACCTCATCGTTACCTGAGAAACCACTTTTCACACTGCCATTCCCATGCGATATATAAGGTAAGCACCTTTTATAGATCACATTATTATAAACCAGACGGTTCTGTTATCATCCTTGCTTACAAGGAGATCAACGTAAAATCAATCCAGGCGGCATGTTTCTTTCAAAGGCGTTATTTTCTTTCTTTAATATCAGTCTGTGAGTATTGCAAATATTTCGATTTTGCTTTATCGGCACATTCAGAAGACATACGTTTGCATTCAACAAATATTTTAAACATCTTCTCAAAACGTCCAGTAGAGAGAGGCGATTTCTTTTTGAGAAAGGTTAGTGACAGGCTCGACAAATTTCACACAAAGTCAAATTTAACAGGAAACCTTTCGAGAAGTTTTCCTTTGTTTTTAACAAAAATAGTTTGCGGTCCTAATAAAACGATTTTTTTATTTTCGTTAAATACGTTATTTAAGGAATCCTTCGTAGGAAAGGCAACACCAGTCTTTTTGGGATTTTTATCAAAAGGAATCAATTGAAAACACATTTTTGGCATCTTCCAAAACCTAGGATTTTACAAACCGACTCAACAAATAAAAAATGGCACTTTCAATATATTTCTAAAAGTGGAAAAATAGAGCAACTGTTTGAAATTTACGCAAAAATTGATCCAAAAGCAACGATACTAATTCGAAAAATGAATTTTAGCGACGAAATATTCATGAGCAAGAAACTACTCTACATTGTAAAAAACATGGCTGGATATACGGGCAGTTTCGATGAATTCTTTTTTACTATATGAATATTTGAAAGTCCATACGTACATATTATAACAAAAAATTCGCGAGGCGCTAAATTGTTTGATATTTTCAAATAAAAAACTTTAAATAAATAAAATAACAAGACAAATAAAAATTGAGTATAATATAATGAAACCACAAGCAGAGTTAGCGAAATTTCTCACTTTAATAAATTGTTTGTTTTATATGAATAGCAATTTCCGGTTTTATGACAAATTTTCTGTTTTTTTCAGGTAGCGGACAACCTGGTAGTATACTATGTATATAAGTGAATTTTTAAAGCTTAGTAATTAATTTTCTAATCATCTTGTTGTAGACATATTATTGTATGTTTAACTGTCTTCCATAGAAATTATTTATTATTATGCACATTGACTAATTACATATAAAAATCATTCATTTATACTTCGGAATAGACTAGTTAAAATTCGTTTTGACTTTTTCGGGTATATCGATGCTAACATAATTATATGACAATTTGTAAAAACGTGTTACAAAAATTCATAATATTAAATAGAGAATATAAGTTTATTCTAAAAAGGAGCACAATATTAATACGTACATAATGCAGTTGAAAAATTAAAATACTACTGGGCAATACCCGTAGAAAATGAAGATTTGGCAATATAAATACTAACATCTAAAATTCGGCGTTTATCCTCGAATGTTGTGGATTCACTGAGCTTCAGCGCCCTAGAGTAGTCTGGATTGAGATTAGAAAGGATACCTTCGTGAAAACCTTGCAATCGAGAACGGAGATGGGGAATTTCAGCCAAAGACACTTGCAAACGAGCCTCTTCTGTTTTTGCATACTTTTTGAAGATTTCAAGTACCAAGCCATATCTGAAAATAACAACTAAATATATTAAAAACAATTTTTAAAATTAAAATGTATCTTTAATAAAAATGACATTTGTTTTATTAACGTAAACTTTAACAGATCATAATGGTTTTATGTTCTTAATTGAAATAACGAATTAAAATATATTATGCATTGTTTATTTAGATAGATGTTTCAAACTACACTAACAATATGCGTAGCCCTGTTTACAAATATAAGTATATATTATCTAAATTTCAGCTTAGTAATATGCTTCGAATACTTTTATTATCTTATATTCAAATTACTTGGTTGCCAGGAATAATTTAAAGAAAATATTGTTATTCTATGTTAAAATTATTATACAAACAAATAAATATCGACTTACAATATAATCACCTATGAAATGAAAAGGCACCCACCATCATATCATGGTTGCGATACCCGAACAAGGACGTAGGAACGTTTTTGTAGCTTTGGGGGGCCCAACATTGCCGAGATAGAAAATAAGTGTACCCCTTAGCCTCAGGAGAAACTCAGATTTTTTACATGTGTAAACCACACTGTGTCAAGTATTATTACAAACAACAAAAAATCGTAAATATCTCGAAAACTACATATGCCCCAGTATTCTAACTAAGTTCTTTTGATTTGAAATCAAATTTTAGAATAGATCTAAATAATTTAACGATTTATTTTAACTAAATTTAATAGCACTTCATAAAATAAAAATATACACGAGTTGCTCACACATGCATGAATTTAAATATGCCGCGTAAGTTTAAATATTGCACGGAGAAAATATTTAAAAATGTCCAAATCCCTCCCAATCGCAAAAAGTGAGGGGGTTCAAGACCCTTGGGCCCCAGTTCCTACGTCCATGCTGAAACATCATTAGTATTTGAGCTATAATTACTTAACAATAATATTTAATTTATCAAACTGATTTTATATATTATGTATATTATGACGTTTCACCTTGCTTAAAATCAGAATCATACAGATCTGGAAAAGTGAGTATCTGGAACACATTGCATAAAATTCAACGTGGTTCCATGGTGTAGCGGTTAGCACTCAGGACTCTGAATCCTGCGACCCGAGTTCGAGTCTCGGTGGGACCTGTACTTGTGTTTTTAAATTTTTATAACTTTAAAAGAAATTTTGCTGTTTTTTGCTCATAAACTTCCAAGAAATATTTGTGAGAAATTTCACTAAGATTGCACATAAATTATTATTTTTGAAATAAACTACAATACATACTATTAATATATCTGTCAGTAGCGATTAACAAAAATGCGTTAAATCGAAATCGAATAGAAGAAAATGCATTTTCTACAAAGTATATTCATCTCTCCTAGCTACTAACAAAAGGTTGGAATGTGAAAACTATCCTAATTCAATGAGCTTTTCAAAATGATTTTTTTATTAATAAAAACAAAATTCAGCTTTCTTTTGGAAAACATGACCTAAAATTTGCACCACTTTTAGAATAAACGACCTAGAATTACTTATATTTTTATAGTTTATTTTATTGTGAAAATCAAAGACGAAACTATTATTAAATCCAACGAAGCTACTATTTAAACTACTATTAATTCCGTTGTCTTTAACTCTTAGTGTATTAATTAATTATTAATTCCCTTTCGTTATTAGTGACCCAGCAAGAAAATTATTATGTAGAGGTCATTGAAGACGAAAGTAGAAGATTTAATATTATATACATAATTCCCTAATTATTAATTCATAAATTGATATTAACTTAACCATTACAGTGGAATAAAATGTTATATTCAGCAAAACTTTCGACTTACCTATCGAAAACGACTTTTTTCCAAGATGCTTGCAATGTACTCACTTGCAAGCCAGTCAGAACTGGCCAGTTTATAAAGACTGCTGATAGTTGGTTGTTAGGTCGAATTTTACTGGTTAAACTCTCAAAGTGACCAGATGTAAAGAAATGTGAAGACGTATTTTGACGTAATTTGACATGTATCTACAAAATATAGCATATAAAATTAGCACACTTATCTTTTTACTTTATATTTAAAACATTCTATTAAACTGGCATTCTTACAGCATCAATTACATTCCAGTCATTAAGAGTGTCAATGAGAGCCACGGCTTCCTCAAAAGATTCCTCCTCGGAACCTATTTTCATCTTAAGAGAGCGATACTTCCGAGCTTAAAGAAACAATAAAGCACCACATTGGAATATTTTACATTATAAACATATATTTTAAGCTAACTTTTATGTAAATTTCATCGGGTCATAATAGGATATTCCAACTTAATTGTAACAAAAGTATTTAAATTTACTTCATAAATTTACTTATAAATAAAGTGGCGGGATTGTATTTTATATACCAAACGTACCTATGCATATTTCTAACATAATATTACACTTACTTGAATCCTATTTATTGATTGTCAAGAAATTAATTTTGTACACTAAAGTAACATTTAACTAAATTATAAATGAGGGCGATGTATATTATTTAATAACAATTAAACATGTTAGCATAAGAATTGATTAAAAATGAAAATGTAGGTACCTATATAAAAAATTAGCAATAGTGAATAATACAGTTATATAAATTAAAAAGGTGTAAATCAATGTAATAACACAATCAACACCTAATAATTAATGAAACTATTTTTGGTTAGAAACAAAAAAAGCCGCTGTTCCGAAAATAATTATCTTTCTAAGTTATATATAATAAAATAGCAGATAAGAAGACAACTTAATTGACGAATGAAAGTAAGTTTAGGTCTCAAAGCAAATCCATATGAAAATAGTACTACATATCTAGACCTATGGCAATAGGTCGTTAGCTAGTAAAGCTAAGCGAACTATGTAGTAGGTAATATAGGATA
>JAYRBW010152398.1:0-14216 GCA_036023295.1 Invenusta paracnida | reverse complement strand
AATTAATTCTTCAACGATTTTTTAATGAAACCCAAACTGTAACCCCCTCACGCCCCCCCCCCCTCTCCGCTTCCTCTCAATCGTCAGTCATAGTCAGGCTCGCTATTCATGGGTGGGAAAGCAACCCAAGGCTCAATATAAGCAGCCGACACTCTCACCCCACCCCTAGATTTATACATACGTGCTTATCAATTTGTTTCTTAGTTAGTTATTATACTTCCTTCTATAGCCTGCTATACTCTAATTTCAAACCCCAGACCAGCTATTGAATTCCGAAGTTTAGTCTGAGTTAGAAAATCGACAACGTTTGTTATTACCTATTTGTTTCAAACAGCGAATTACAGACCGAAAATAACAGTATGACATGCTGATTTGATAGTGATTGTCTGCTCACAAGCGTGTGACTTCTACGTGTTTTCGTGTTGTAGCGATTCTTTTATGCAGTACTAGGAATAAGTAACAGTGAAGGGACCCTTTTTCAAATCTATCAAATGGAGCTTATAATCTACTAAATTATCACAGTATCGATTTTTTTTAGATATATCATTTTAATTTTTGGTACAATAAACCGAATTTTTTTTGAACAAATAAAACAAAAAGACACCTAGGTATAATAGTACAGCTAGCTGCATCAGGATTATTATCTATATAATTAACTAAAATAGGTAGGTGTACACTTTAAAAATATCAATACGAAAAAATAAACATATATCCCATCCATGTTGAATGACATGGAAATAGTCAGTTTCCAACGTCATTTAGTTTATGAAAGATCACTAATAGTCACAATAGCACAATAGTCGTCCACTAATTGTTTAGTGGACGACACTATACATAGTAAAATAATATACATAAAATGATAAGCTATAAAAACGTAATTTTCAGAAATAAATTTAGAGACAAAGAACATTCTTTCTACTCATTGTAAAACAAAAGGAAAACTTTTAAAAAAATGATCAGAATATATCCGGTTATTAGCGGAACATTAGTTAAAATATATATATATAGCGGTTTAGAAATGTTTACGAAATGTGCAGATTTGATGTTTATTTAAACATCATGTGAATCTATTATATATAAATAATTAATAGAATCAGTAAAACCGTGCTTCTGCTCGGCTCAACACGAGGAAATATTGAGCCGTGTATTTGAGGCGTTAACCGAAATCACGAAAGAACAAAGAATACAAATAAATGTATAATGGACAAAAAGAATATGAAAGGAAGAAGGAAGGCAAACAACTATACAGAATTTCGACACTATTTTTAATCAAGGAACAAGTTAAAGTATCGGCTAGCGGAGGGAATTCGAAATATGTTCAATGTTGGAGTAAAAATTGCATATATTACATAGTTGTACAAAATAAATAGAAATGTATATATTTATTAGAAAATTATAATTATTTGATTTCGTATAATTAATTAAGGAAATTATGACATAATAACACATAACGTCTTCGCAATTAACGATTTTGGATTATAATGATAGATTTGTAGACTAAGAAATTTTACAAAAAATATGTATGTCAAATAAAAATTAAATTAAACTACAGCATTTATTATTTAATTGTGCTATTTTATCATGGATATCAGATTAAATTTGTAATCTATAGACCGGTATTATGTTGAGTAACGCCTACCTATAGTGACAGCTTCGGCAACACAAGACAAACCTACATTAGGTATAGAAAAGAAAATGTATTCCTAGTCGCATAAAACTCAGTACATCTATGCTATACAAGTAGCTACATAAACTCGACTATATAAACTATCAAAATAACCAGAAAATTTGACTATTATGATCTCGATAACATCTCATGAAAATATACCTGGATCGGGTAGAATGTTCTTTATTTGAAAATTTATTGTTACATATTCCCTACATTAAGGCTTAGCTTGCTAGCTTGCATCGCTATTGATTCAGATATTGAATAGTTAAACGCTTAGTTGTAGCTGAACATAAAATAATTTCGGAAGTTACTTAACAAGTCAAAAAATGGCACAGTGAAAACCTAGATTGTCAGTCTATGTATGAGTTATATAATACGTTCCTAAAAAGAATAACAAACGTTTCAAGCAATAAAAATCTAACGGCTTTAAATGAGTAGATAACCAATAATTGTTTGCCCTAAAATTCAGAAATCAATAAATCAATAGCAGGACGCATTAGTAATATTGATTTGTAAACACACACAGTTACCTATTTCGCGTGTGTTGTGAAAACTAAATCTTAACCTTCCATTTAGCATTCTTTAGTGTATATATTCGACTTTTCTATCTCTAACATGGCAAAGGAATAATTGGGTTAAATAAGACTGGACCACTAGAACTAATAAGCATGAAACGTATTTCCTCTCTTAGTCAGAGAACTTGCCACTATACCTACTAAAAAATAACACATCTCTTTCCCATGAAGTGTATATCGTATGAACTAAAATAGATTATTATACGAAAGACAGTTTAATTTAGTCCATTAGATTTATCCATTATAGATTATAATATATATAATTTAATATAAGCACCAAACACAAAAATAATTTAAAATATCTTACAATAATTAAGCAGGTTTCACTGGAAGCTCTTTTATAACTTTATCTGCGCGATTTATAGTGTAGAAAAAGTGACCTAAATCCTCTTTCTGACCGAAACCGAAATTTATGACAAATTATATATTCTATAGATTCCATTCAGATAAACGTATTTGTACCTACGATACATATATACGCTCTCTTACCTGTTGAGATGATCGGTGACTCTGATTTGACACGAGCGGGTGGCTGACACACGACCAGTGGTCTATGCGCCGGTGTGGGAAGGGGTGATGGCGAGAGAGACGACGGGGGAGGCTGTACTCCACCAGAAAGTGACGTGGGCGGTGGCGGTTGTTGGTGACTATTGGGCGCCGCTCCACCTGTGGCCGAGAATGCGGACAAGAGAGGGAGCGAGGAAAGACTGAACTGACTGTGCAGCGAGGAGAGAATCGGCGAGGAAATGAGATGACCCAGTGGACTCACGCCCGTAACACCGTTAGCGGCGGCTGCAGCGGCTGCATACCAAGGTGGAGTAGAACACGTAGATGTCGGGATGCTGGAAGTAGCTTGTTGTTGAAGGCCGAGCAGTTTGAAGAGATTATGTCGAGTTGTTGCTAAACTCGTTGCTGTCACCGCAGCAGCCTGTTGTTGTTGTTGTGTGTGATGATGCTGATGATGAAGGTCCAAGCGACTGCTATTGGTCAGATTAAGACCGGCCTCATCACCAACTCCATTTATCTCATATTCAGGACTTTCAGAGGACACTTCCTCTTCATCTTCTTCCTCCTCTTCATCGCCACCTTCAATGGAGACGTCCTCTTCCATGAGTTCAGGCTCACTGTCTGCAGCCTTTACTACCGGTGTATGCCCCATGGAACCGCCAACACCCACACCCCCAGATGTGTCAGACTGGAAAAGAGAATAACAAGATAAAATAATAACAAGTTATTTATACGTACTTACAGGCAGGTAAAATCACATGTTACTACCCCCATTACCTTCTTTCTATACTCTTCTGAGAATAAAAATAAGTTAGCAGTGTTTTGCAGCTTGATAGTATATCGCTAAATTCACAGATTCCTCTTAACAAAGTTAACTATACTTCAACGTACATAACATCTACAGTTCTAGTTCGATCGGTAGGGCGGCACATCTGCAGCTGCCTGGCCCTGAACATTATAAGTCAATCAAGCAGCACTCCTGTCTGTCTGTAATTCGAGATACATGATTTCAATCGAGAGAGGAGTGAAGAGAAGAGAGAAGACTAGATTCAGTCACTAACGTCTCTGATTAGGCCAGAAGGGGATGTAATGCTAAGTGTCAGTGTCAGTGACACTTGGAGGGACCCCCTCAACCTCCGGCGCTGCTCTATTTACTTCTTTTCTCTCTAGGTCTCTCTCTGTGTGTCGTTGTACTCCCCTTCCAACCACATCGCATCTTGAGTTTCTCTCAGTCTCGTTCGATGTCCGGCTGCTGTTATTGTTTCAGAAGAAGAAGAAGACAATTATGGGGAAGAGAAGCATCGACTGTCGTGTGTGGATATAGTCAGAAGATAGTCAATATATATATATATATTCGACATCACATCCTCAGTCTGCCATAGCTGTCTAATCTCTACCTCTCTACTAACTCTGGACCCCTCTAGCTCGCAACCCACCTCATAAAATATTTTTGTTTCTTGATTCGACTTGTCATAGGTATGGGGTGGTATAGGGTAGATGGATTAAAAAAATCAATACAGCCAGAAGAAACATGACGACGCCATCAATGTTAAGTGAAAAGAATGGGGACAGGAAAACACCTTTGGAAGAGTCCTGTAGGGTTCTTTTTCTTTCTATTTATGCAGGATTTGCTTCAAAAACACATTTTTATTATATGCATATGAACGTACATATGCATACCTATATAACTAATTTAGTACGGCTAAGTAAATATATTCGATATACCTAATACATTTTTCGCTTATTGTGGTACTGCTTCAATTGGCAACGTAGTTTATAGTTCGAGCGAATATCACAAATACAACGGACTCAAAGCATAAAATATTATATGGGTATTTTCTTTCGTTAAAAATACGTACAGCTATTATATAGAAATAAAGTTTGAAAAGATTTTTACAATTGTTTATTGTCATGTATCTAAGCAACCCGTAAAGAATTCACATTACAAAAACAATATTATCCTAATACATAGTTTAGAAAACTTGCATATAGTAATGTGGTTTTCTTTGGTGCAAAATATTTTAAATATGCATAATCGTAAGCATATATTAATATTAATGTTTGATGTTATAAATCGAATGTTACATTAACGTCATTTAAATACAATGTTAAAATGTTTAAGAAAGATTGATTTATAAAAGATAGAACTTAAACGCGCATAATATATGTAACACGAGTACGTGAATATAAATGAAACAAGTGCATTATGATATTAATAGATGATAACATGCTTCAATAAGATATAATATAAAGAAAATATAATGAGCGATGCTTGTCTAAATATTTATATTTAAATTTTCTAAAGTTCACTTTTCATTACATTTATCCCATTTTAAAAGGAAAACTAGCAATACATTCTGTTTTTAGTCGCTTTTAGAGGATAATAAGTATCTTAATAGCAAATACCACGCGTATAAATCTCTATATCTACCTATAGTAGTTATGTGTATTTAAACATATACCTACACAAAATATATACATAAACGAATGTATACATCTCCACAGCTAATGTAAATAGATTTCACATATTATTTATGTTATTCTAAGCTAAAACAAGTTAAGATGTACCGATAATCAAACCTAATAAAGTATGACACAACAAACTATAAAGCATATCATTTCCCGAGATTTTCCAATATTTTCTCCGCGAATAATATAACATCGAAAAACTATATAAGACTGCAGTTGACAACACACTATACCGAATAAAAAAACCTCACAATCCGTTAAAAGCAATCCTGCATACTTAGTTAATATACATAAGGCAACCACCCCGGTCCCTCTTAATATATTTTACACATTATAACTACATATGTAGAAATTTCCCAACGAAATGATATGGCCGCGAGGCAAAATCTCGCAAGAAAACACCAAAATCAAGCTCGGTTGATTATTTAACAAGTTATACTGCGGTGAAAGGTGACCGTGAGGTCGCGTATGACAAGGATTCGAGCGACACCTTACCTTGTTACGATCGACCCCCTTTCCATATATACCATTCCGGTCACATCCCATTAAAATCGTCGTAATATCTGAGAACTGGGTGCGTTTAAAACTGTAACTATGGGGGGCCGGAATCTTTTAAATCGTTGAAGAGGTATAGTTATCAAAAGATATAAATTGAAATTTAGCTTTTATATTATCTCAAATATATACTTTCAATTATGGCTATATATAACAATTCACTTGTATATATTTTAGTTATGTTGTAATTTAAAACCGAAGTGTATTTTTATGGTAAAATTATGTAATTAAAACTGTTTCAGTATATTAAAACAAAATATATAATATTAAGTATAGTATTCATAAAACAAGATAATAATCTAATATGCGGGAAATGTTGTCAAATCTTAATACAATTGATAGTTCATCCTTTATATATCTAATATTATAAGGAGATTTTAAGAGAATTACCAGAAACTGAAATGCTGTATTTAAGTATTATAGCATACTAAATGCAGTAAATGATATAATAATTACATTTTCAATATAGGAGCATATTATTGTAATACACAGCCTAAGGGCGATACTCTTTATAAATATACACTTGAAATGAGTCAATAGAAGTGAATATATGTATCTACAAGTAAAATCATGAGATGACCGTTAATTACGATTAATATATTTTAGTGAGTTTTATATTACAAGAATACACTTCTAATTCGGTTTAAATTTCACAGAATGAATAAGAAAGCATTTTGTAGGCCAGCATAGTTAAAGTATGTGTCCATCAATTTCGAACAATATATGACTAAAACTTGAGAGATGAATACACACATTCACACATATATTATAGTTGATTATTGTCTATATATATATATATATATATACATATATACATACCTAAATTGAGAAAAATATGTTACAACATTTTCAATTGAATCTCCATATATACATATATAACAATAAAGTACCTAGAAATAAAATACTTTCAACAATAATGACTCATAAACGAAATGAGACAAATTTTAGTTTCTGCAGTTTACTAAAAATATATAGAAAAACAAAAATCGTATATAGTTTTGCCAACAAAAATCTCGAAAAGGAAAAAATATAATATTTCTATATAAGCAAAATATTGACTTAAAATTGTACTATTAAAACTGTAATAAATAAATATAAATAAAATACTATTATACCTTATAGTTCTATCAGAGTACGACATTCGTTATATCGTGATCAAGTGTAAAGAGAAATGTTTTACTTACGTAATAGAAAATCAAATACAGGTAATATATAAACTTCATAAATACATACACATTATATAGGTATGATACATAATTAAACAGATTAACATAAATTTGTAAACCTTTGGATAATAATAATAACCTTTTTGTAATCTTTTAACTTAGTGGAGATTGTAAATGGCATCATATTAAATGAAATATATTCAAAAGATTAATTATTTTCACATTTTAAAACAAATAAATAATTATTAAACGATTCTAAACATGTATCTTCACTATTTACGGCCGCGTTCTTCACAATCGTCCTTTTATGGCTCTAATTGAAAATGCAAAAGAAAACATTTACTCACAACAAACTCTTCTGTGGTCGTATCAGCTCCCCGTTCCGCCGATTCGGCAGCACCGAGCCTCAGATTTCGAATTCCATGAAGACTGTAATGGTTCTGAAGTTGGTCCAACGAGGACGCCGAATAAAAACAGAAAATGCACCGATTTGGATGCCTATTGCTCCCACCACTTGTAGTGTTGTGGTCAGAAGTTGGACTGACAAGAGTTACAAGAGGCTCCGAATTCCGCGATTTGGAGTACAATTTTCCTGAAAAGTAAGTCACAATTCCACCGGCCGTTTGAGCTTCAGTTCGTGGAGAGGCACTGCCACCTTCTGGGGAATTGGAACCCGTGGTCCCGTTAGTGGCGGGGTCTGTGGAGTTGTTATTATTGTTGACAGGGGAATGAAGAAGAGAAAGGTGTTCCAAAAGAAAGCTTCTCGAAGAGGCCACCTTGTGACAGATGGAGCACCGATAGATGGCAAAGTCGACGGTCTCCTGGGGATGTTCCAGGTCAAAGTGTTCCTCTAAGCGACTCAGAAGGTGGCTGTGGAAGGCACATATTGGGCAGTGGAGCACGAGAACATTTGAAGGATCGAGTTCTGGGAGAAGGCCCATCGTGTGAAGTTCGCCGAATGCTGGAGGGGAGAATATGGAGCGGTTTCAACTAGTGATGCAGCAGGCAGCACATGAAGGAATCAAACTACACCAGAGTGAGAGAGACGTCACTGGCAAAGAGGAGACACTTGCCGAGTAATATGTCTACATTTACAGCTATGTGTAGTCAAGTCAAGACGTCTTGTTATTGCCCGTGTTCACATGCTAATCTAGAGCGGCGGCTGGTTTTTACAGTGTCCCCGACCGTGGTAAAACAAACCAAGTCAATCTAAGACGAAGTAGCGGAGAGAGGAGAGGAGACACTGACGACGTCTTTTAATAAGGTTAGGAGCGGGGGTGATTTTCCCCACTAGTTGTCTCAAAGATTACTGATTACCTTCTCTTCTTGGACGACAGCGCAGGCAGTAGAGAAGGGAGACGAAAGGAGAGGAGAGGAATCAACGCGAGTGGCAGCTGATTTTTCCCCTTCTACACTGTGCGAGATGTTCCTCGGGTTGGGTCAATAAAAGTGACGTCGTCAGTGGCTTATACTACTGACTTCGACTGCCGAAGAAAACAGCGCGCTACGTTCCACTCTGACTCTGACAACCTAGGCAGGCAGGCAGGCAAGCTGACTTGGCATTGACAACCCACTTTCCAGGCAGTCTAGTGGATTGGTTTATTATGTTGTCGTAGAGAGCGCTGTAGCTGCTGCAGTTCTTTCTCTTCTCTTCTAGTCGTTTGACTAGAATACTATCCGAACCAAGGAACACTAGTTAGCAAGACGCAGCGGAGGACAACGTCGTCTTTTCGCTGACTCTCCGCGACAAGCTAGACAGGAGTGATAGGCGGACATACGCGTTGCGTTGAGCGAGTCTGCGGAAGCACAGGGTTTGTTGTTGTCTCTGACGCACACACACACTAACTGACAAACCAGTGGCGTGCCACAAGCCTACAACCTCTGCATATACAAGTCAGTGGAAGACAGACGTCAACGTATTGACTCAAGGGATATGTCAAAGTCAACACGGATTGACCAATCAGCATTCAGCTTGGAGGAAGAACTCTGTTACCTGCAAAATATGACAAAAGATTTGCTATGTATGCCTGCCTGTATCATGTATAGTTAAATTGTTATAAGTTATCACGGAAACATTTAGTTAAGTTTTTAAGTCAGCCCAAGTTATCAAATGTTATTTAATATAGCAATCATTCTTTATTTAAAAAATGTCAACTCAATAATATTTCATTTGTTAATACAGTAAAGATACTCTAAAGTGTGCACTCAAAAGAAAATTTGAACAATTTATCTTTACTGTATCAATAAATTAGATATCATTGAGTTGAAAATATTTAATAAAATAATGGTGTTACGGTTTATATCGCCCAGCCCTGTAGATATTTGTTTTCGAAATAAAAAATAGTATTTTTAATCTCGTGTAATTTATTAATGTGTGAAATTCATGGAAACTCATTTAACTTAATTAATTATTACCTCAATAGTTACATTAAAAAAGCCCTCTAAAAATATACACAAATAAAAATATTATAAATAATAAATTTTAATCAAATAGAAAGAAAATAGTTATTAATACTATAATTCGATGAAATAGTAAAATAAAATATTCGCTTTTAATGAAGATTTTTTAATTGGATCGTTAAAATAATGCGCTACATATTTTGAAGAAGTATTATCTGTGCTTGTTATATAAAAATATATATTTTAATTAAGCTGAAATGATTATAGGTTCATATTAAGTTTGCGTATATATTTATAGGTATATTTATTTATATATTATTTATATTTATACATCATAAAAAGTTAGAACAAATATAAACAGGTAAATTTCAAGGAAACAAGAGTTAGAAATACATTTGTTTCTTTTAACTTTTTATATTGAAAAACATACATATTAAAGACATAAAATATAAATTATTTATATTTGACAAAATGGGTAATATGATATACTGCTGCAATATGAAGCCGTTATATACTTACAAAAACTTTAAATCGTTGGAATTAATTTCACGTTTTATGTAAATACATATACACGTAACAACTCTTTTTTTAATTTCATATTATAAAATGAATGATTATTCCTATCCATGAGAGGATCGATATTCATGGATTCAATTAATTGGCAGGCATTTGTTTTGGTTGACCTTTGATTTATATTTCCGTTGAACAGTGTATAACAAAACATTAAAAAAAGAGAATGAGTAATTTAAAAATTCTTTTATGATACTATTCTATAAATATGTTTAGTATTTCAGTGTAATTGTATTGATAAATGGAATTCAGTAAATCTAAATTTTAAATGCCTATAATTTTGAAAATGTAATTTAAAATGTGTCATTAATATTAAGTTGGCATCGTTGCATTATATATTTGCAAGTTGTATATTATGTACTTATATTTTCTTGGATGTATATGCGCTTCCAGCTGCATACTAAATTGTTAAGTTTGTTCATACACAAATATATGTAGTACCGTCCTATAATATGTGTACATACTAAATTGACGAGATAAACTCAAAATAAATGTTCCTTTGAGTATCTTTGTGGTTGTGCTGAATTTAGCGGAAAAAGAGTGACTGATAATCGAATGATAATCAAGAACGTCGCATTTCTGTATAACAATATAGATATTGTACACGTTGCAGATATACATTGGTCCTAGAAATTATGTATATTACCTATTGTATAATGCAATATTTATATATAGTGAGCTACATATTTCATGTGACGCATTCAAATTAATATAAACATCAAAACAAGAATATAATGCGAATAGTTAAAACTTATATAGGTATATAAATTATCTATAGGTAATGTATGAATCCAAAATCAGAACACTGAATTCAGTTTAAAATCTTTACTAAATATTATTTGGACAAAAGTATTATATGTATATCATTACATGTATATGTATATGTGTAGTACGACACATAATAACGTAGGTAACTATACAAATGCTTGACAAATCATTAAATTATTAAGAATAAATTCAGAATGTCAGATCACGCGGAATAAGTATATTTTACAGAAAATAGTATATGATTTTTATTTTGGTTAATTATTGAAAATACTTCTCAGTTAAGCATTAGTATTACGTTATAGGTACGTATACACATTTTTGTGATTTAATGTCTTGCGTATATAGGCATAAATAAAAGAATAATACGTTAATAATAATATATAGATTGTTGGGAAAGACTTTATAAATTTAAATGATTATATTTAGATGTTCAGTTATGTAGGTATATACTACATTTAACATATATGTAGATGACATTTTCGCAGACAATATTCCGGCAAGCTTTTGTGTAGACTATAAATAAATACCCATAACATTATAATTACTTTTGATAGAATAGCAGTTTTTTAAATTATCTTGTAAAAGTGACATTATATTTTACATTTTCAAACCTCTTTAATAACTGGCCGTTTATATTTTCAAATAGTTTTTGTAAGTTAAAACTTAAACCGTTTAATAATTAATTTTTATAACTCAAAACAAATTTTCAATGATTTTTAAAGCCATATTTCGACATTATATTTTATTCTGATTTAGTAATTTTTGGATACACCTTTTTAATAGTACTTCAAATCTACAAACATATGTAAAAAAGAAGCTATAATAATTTAAAATAAACATTAATAGCGTGCTATTGCAAATTAAGCTTAAAAATAGAAATATTTTAATAATCAATATAATTTGGTGAGTGGAGCTTTTGTATAGGTAATCTAAGCCCATATAAAGCATGTGCCCGTGATCATTTGGTTTAGTAGATTAGATTGGACATAAATTAATTAACAATTGATTTGTTCTATTAAAAATTAATTTTATCAACGGCATATAAACAAATAAGAGAATGTTCAAACTGAAATACACATAACATTTCTATAAAACGAAGAACTAGCCCGCATAATAAAGTAATCATGAAGTTCGGAGAATGATAGAGACACCAATAGACATAATTAAACGATATATTATAGAGATATCCGTACATATGTGTCTGTCAGGTTATCCGAAACCTTTCCCCTGACCGCGGCGTGTCATTCAAGGGGTTTGTCCAGTTTAGCGAACACGAAACGTGAAAGATAAAACGTATAGGCTGACAGTTGCCTCAATTTCAAAGGATTCCCGCGGTGTTTGTGCACAGGCCGTCCGAGTTAGGTACCTACTTGCAACTGCGCTACAGTATCCTACAGTTAGCTCTAGTTAGCATGTAGTTTTGTATACATATTACAGATGAAGGGAGGCAGTTAGTTAGTTCATTGCACTAGTAGACTACCTATAGGCAGCTTATGGAAAGTTGTTCCATCGGCCTACATATATATATATTTATTTACCTCTTCAGTCTGCCCCCTTTACCTGGGACTGTTTACGCAAGTCGGACAGCAAAGTACTACACTATCATCTGTATACTTACATGTCACCAATCGTTTACGTATATACTTACTTTTCCAGTCTCCCTCTCTGTGGCATACCTTTGACTACCTAGTAATACTCGGTCAAACGAGCCTGGAGAAATCATTCGAGTTTGCTAGACGGTTATGTTGCAGATGAGTTGAGTCGTGGGTCAGTGTATATTATGTTAAACTAACAGCAAGCAGAATAATATACCGATGTCGTTGATGTCTTGGAAAAAATAGAAGTGGACAGAAGGAACTGTAGGAGTGTGCCAATACATGCATTTGTGCACAGTGGTAGGGAGTTTATAGAGGGCTATCGAATGCCATAATCTTGTCAATTCCTATGTCGGAGGTTTTGACCACTTGAATGGAGACGCTTGGACGAAACGTATGTACAACAGTTCTCCACCACCCGAGTAATACAGTCACATAATATTATATGTCACTCATGCCTGTCGAAAATGCCACTAAAATGTTACATTTGTTTTATAACAGTTTAGGTTAATATTACAACGTAATTACTACTATACTAATATGGAAATCATACTACTGCAATAATTTTGAATATTTAAAAAATATATACTTGGGATTAAAATTTAAAGTAAAATGATAGTGAAAACATTATCTTCACTATTTTTTAAATCCAAAATATTATTTATTCTCAAAACAAATTCCTTACATACTTTGTTAGATCTAAATTTAGTTCGATAAAAAAAAATATTGACTATTTATAGTTTTTAGCAAGATACATTGTTTTCTCAAGATATTGTATTACCAATAAGTCATATATTTGATAACATTTGTGTTCAAAAAAATTTTAATTATTTTTTAAATGGTAGCTATTATAATACATGCACCATTTAAAAATATATATTAAACTTCTTTTATTATGTGTGCACTGAAATATAAACTGGACAGTCTATAATTCTGTATCCTAAAAACAAGGACTTAGAAATGATTTCTACAAACTTATAAACCACTGTAATATTATATTTATTAACACTTTTTAATAATCCACATATAAATGATATTTAAATACAAATGAAATTCAATAAATGGTTTCAGTAGTATGAAAGGTGTGCTACTGTCACAAATGGAAGTGGGGGGAGGAAGCCCACCTTCACACCTCTCAACCAATCAGAATCGAGACAAGGCTCTAGCCAATGAGACGGCTGTAAAAGTATCACAAAGACCGCGCGCGTCTGTTTTCATTGATTCTACTCTGCTTTTGTCTATTTAAACAAAACTCTTTGCGCCAAATTCAAATTTAAAAGTGCGCTGGATATAAAAAACGATTCGTCTCCTAGTAACGTAAAAATTGAGCGCGTCATTCCAATTACGAAGAAATTTCAAATTTGTATGCATCATGACATTATTAAATATGCGAGGAATATTTCAATTAAACGTGGAATTATTTACCAGTATTAAATCGTATTTAAGGGGAAAACTTACTGGAACACCCATACTTAATACTTTTCTATTAATCAGAGGCAAACCATAAACACGCAACAATTATACATAGGTTACATAAATACTACTTGTCTTAACTTTCAATAGTATAACTATGTATAATTGTATTTTGAGAAAATTAATAATTTATATAACTAAACTCCTAAATAATTCCCTATTTGAATGCTAAAAATACGCTAAACTCCTAAATGATTCCCTTAATGTATGCTAAGAGTTCCAAACCGGTATGCTAAAAATGTCCTAAAGATATGCTCAACTCCTAAATGAATCCCTTAATGGATGCTAAAAGTGCCCTACCGGTATTAAAAAAATGTCCTAAAGATATTCTAAACTCCTAAATTATTCCCTTAATGTATGCTAAGAGTTCCCTACCGGTATGATAAAAATATCCTAAAGATATGGTAAAATCCTAAATGAATCTCTGAATGTAAGCTAAGAGTTCCCTACCGGTATGCTAAAAATATAC
>JAYRBW010152387.1:0-14216 GCA_036023295.1 Invenusta paracnida | reverse complement strand
ACACCTCATATTTAAATATTTTTATTTTCTGTATTTGCTTTTTAATAATATAAGCCCATGCTCTAATACTAGCCCATGCCCTATTATAAGCCCACCTAAAATAATTTCAATGAAATAGAAGCCCAGGGCTTCAATTAGAAGAAACACGGTATTTTGTAATAGTATTTAAAACTAACACATTTTAACTTTATTTTGTTCAATTTTTTCACTTATTATATGTTACTTCATGGTGACCAAGGACATTGCTAGAGTTATACATTATTTAGGGATTAAAGTAGAATCAGAAAATTAATCGGAAAAATAATGATATAATTAAACACTGGTATTAGTACTTATAGTTTTCATTGAAAAAGAGCTATCCTTTTAAAAAAAGAGTTAACAGCGATGTCAGCCGCTAAAGCAAAGGATATGTTTTAATTTTAGGCAGGGGCTGACACTACATATACATACACTAACAGTTAGATGGGACCTAACCAATAGTCTGTTCAATAGCGTAGTAATAATATTTCGTTTATTGATTAACGAGATTTCAATGACTAATATTTTACTACAATTCTAGCTTCCCTGATGACGACTTCTATTAGATAAATAATAAAAATATACAGAGAAAAAATATTTTTTTATCGTTTGTATATTATATTATAATGTATATCTTATCCTTTTATGTTAGATCTTAACTCTAATTTTCAGAAAGAGTTTGAAGAATATATGGCAACAGAGACCATTGAAAATGAAAATATTTTAAAGTATAAAGTATATAAAGTATTTGAAATATAATCCTTGAACAAATATGAATATAATCCTAGTGAACTTGTGGTTTATTGTAACAAATAGAATCAATGTGTATCATTTTATATCGTAATTTCTTTTTATTTCCGAGCTTGTGTTTTCAAGTTTCTTAAAAAATTTACGCTTATGTTATTTCAATGGATAAATTCAATTAATTTTTAAACGTTAAAATTGTTAAATCTATAGTATATTATATTATACCTATAGGTCGATTTGTACCTATATATATATTGATCATTATTTATTTGGAAATGTACCTATATATTAATAGTCTTTCGCCTCAGAATTGATTTTTTACTTTTGAATTTATTAGAATCAATAATTGAAAAATTTATGAATATATCATTCAAAATTTGTCATGCTTACGTAATTAGTTTTTTTTATTTTTCATATGCATACTTTTCGTAATGAAAATATTTTCACTTGTTAGTTATATATTTATTAATATTTTTATAGCATCTTCAGTGCCTTTAAATTATACAATAATGAGTAAGTTTAATGTCAATTTCTTTACTACATAAAATATAAAGAGTTATATTATTTATTTAATTACATTTGCAAATACCCTTTATATTAAAACTACTGCAATTTGTTTTTAGTTATTTTTCATTTAAAATAGATACAAAAACAATGAAAATATATATACTACTAAATACTCGTTATACAAACATATTGCACTATTTTTCAATATTTTCATAATTTATAATGTATAATTAACTATAGCCTTAATTAACTATAATGAAGTCAACGTAGGTACATACCCTTACACATTAAAACTACTAATTGTTTGCAACATTTCCTTTCTAAATGTAAATTCATCCAACATTCTGATGTTTTCATCGTATTTGTTTAGTGATAAGTTCAACAAATTAATTTATAAATCGTTGCTAAAACAAGAAGTATACTTACTGCAGTATAGAGGCTATACCTCCTGTTCCCATGACTAAGAGCATCGAAAATGTGTAGTATAACACAACAAATATATTGCAGCAAGCGCTTTATATCATTTACGTTTATAAATTAATTTATAATGTGCATATTTCAAAATACATATATACACGGTAATTGAGTTAGTAAAATATATGCAAAAAGGTGATTATATAATTTATTAATATAGATCTCAATAAATGTTAGTATCAGTTCTAATTATTTGTCATATTCACTCTGCAAATGAATTAAACATTTATCTAAGCAATTATTAAAATTAATTACTGTTTAAAAATCTTAAATGCAATGTACTTTCATTATATAATATATGTATAAAGATATTAATATTATTTAAATTTATGTCGATAAAATAAAAAAAGGTTTAAAATAAGCTCTGCGTTAAATTAAAATACAAGGTATTAAGTATTGCTTTGTTTAAGTATTCTTGGTTAATATATACATAAGTATTTTTCTTTGTTCACAATTAAAAAACATACTACATATAATATACCTATATGCCAAGGTATATTATATCATGTACATATATTATATAACGTTATTAGTTTAAGTATTTTTTGTATTTGACATATACGCATGTTTTTAGTATTGTAATATTTGACCTATTACACAATCTTTTTTATAGAGCTTAATTAATACACATTTGGTTGCAGGATGTACGAGTAAATACCATAACAAATGCAACTTTATTCATTGCTGTACAAATTGTGACAGGATGACGGAAGAATCATGCTGCATCGGTAGCAATGTAATTGTCGACGACGAAAAAGTCTGCTGTACAGAGAGCATATACAGGAAAAATCTTGATACGGAATATGTAATGCTCTGTAATAAAGCGACATTCCAATTAAAAACGAAACAATTTTCGAAAAACTTACTAGTGATAGTCGTGGCTACTTTGTTCATGCATGTTTAAATAAATCCGCTGTTAACAGTTGAATTGTGTTAAGTGTGTTATGACTACGGATAGATCACTTTACTGAAAGATTTTGTATAGGGGAATCCGAGTAATTAAACTAATTTGTTATAAACAAATAAAGGTCAGGATGAATTTTAGGCAGTTTTATTGCAAAAACATTTTCAGTCTTAGCCTAGAAAAGGCTTCTTATAATTAATTGTACTCGAATTTGCGGTCAAACCATATACTTTAAATACATCAATTAGACAGAGCACGCTTCTATCAGGCACCGAATGCATTTCTATATAACTAAATACCTACGTAATATGACTGTGGTAAAAAAGTAATTTGGGTAAACAAACACTAGGTGTGTATGTATATAAATATATGTATTATATTCAGGAACTAGTAGCTAACATACTAACTCCAAATCTGCCTATAATGGAAAATTTTAAAACTACTGTCTTCTAAGGAGACAATTTAATATCTAGAAAATGTTGAGCTTTAGAAGGCCGCTTGCCATTTTATGGTATAAAGAATTTAAATTAGTGTTAAAGAATTAAATTATAGAACAAATTCAATCTAATAGAACATCTGTTAAAAATCCGGACACATAAATTGCGCTATTATATAACTTTATATATTGCTGTAATTCTCTGAATAGTTATAATTAATTTCAAGTTAAATTTTATTATTTGTATAAAATAATAATGAAAAACTAGAAAGTAACTAATACGAAAATCCTTACAGAAAAGGTAGTCTTAACATTTAAAAACGAATAGAATAATTCGTGCCCTTATCAATAAATAATCATGTAACTCAAAAATGTAATCAAAGCTAAACGCAATAGAGATAAAACAATTCGTTAAAAAAGTTATAGGCAAAAATAACACTCAAAATAAATTAACGTAAAAAAACAAAGACGAGTAGTAAATATAAAAATTAATGCTTTATTTATAGTATGGACAAAATTCACATTCTCAGTTTACATAAGCGCACAAACTTGGGTTGAACCGAATAGAACTGCATCACATAAGAACAATACAGACAACACTGGACAAGAAAGATTTCACGATATATTGAGTCCCATTAGTAGTTATATAGAAATAGAATTGCTACTAATATAGAATACCCATATATTTGTTAATATTATATTGTTATACTATAATTTGTCATTTTATGTATATTTACCACAGATAAACTTCCGAAAATAACCACCACCATATAAATAAATATAGAAACAGTCGATATCATTTATTCAATCACATTAAATATATAAATTATTTCAAAACAACTCCACATTAAGTTTATTAAAATGAATTGAGAAAAATAGAATAGGGGAAATAGATTGAAAATAATGTTGGAATCCAGCTGTTCAAATTTCAAAGTGTTCACAAAGCATACTGTAAATTCTGAAAGAATATATTATTTTGTATCACATTCTGAACCAGCTTAAATGAAACAATCCCAGGTGATTCAAATATTGATCGAGACTCTAATTGTTTTTCCCAACAAATGAACACCACTAAACCGTTATACTATTAATTATTTTAAAATGTTACTTATTAAACAATCCCAAAACAGAATTCCCTATAAGAATTTTTGAAAGGAATGATGGTGATATATGGTGTATCAATTATCGACTTTGTGATCGACAGTTATGCTTTTTGTGGTGTAATTATTGCAATGTACAGAAAGAATCGAATATTAGTTCGGTGGGGTAGGGTGAGATGTGATGATAGCCTATTATTGGAATACGCGGAGCTGAGTTAGCTCAAGTCAAGCAACCAGAGGCGGCAGCCACCGCACTAGGATTAAACACTTCCTCACCCAAAGCTTGCAGAATCTCCCGCCGATAGTCATCAAAGCCACCGTCAATCTCGGCAATACATTTGTTTTCCACAATCCACAAGGAACAGTTGGTCTCGCGAATGAGGCGTTCGTCGTGGCTGACCACAATCACACCTGAGAAAGTGGGTGTATTTATAGAATTAATAAACTATTTATTAGTAAATGATAGGCAATGCAAAGACTAGCTGTAAATAACTACCTAGAATAAAAAATGCTTCATTTCAATTATATAGTAATAAGTCATCTCATTGTTAATTTAAATCTAACAATATATTTTTATCGCCAAAAATGACAAAAAGTTGGTTAGCTAATCAAAAATAAATAAATTTACCATATGTACATAACACAAAATAACATAATTAGATTCGTTCAAACCTTGTGGTTAACAAAGTGGGTTACAAAGAGTTAATGAAAGTAATGCTCATTTTGAAACTACAAACACTTCCCAAGTAGCAGTATATGACCCCCAGAGAATGTATTACATACAATGAATATAATTCTAGTAGCTATAAAACCTCATTTTAGTAAATTCAAATTTTCCAGGGAGCTCTTACGCTTCACCTTATATTTAAAAATCAATTTAGTACAAAAATACTGAAATTGAAAGAAGATGAACTAGTACGGGAACTACTTCTGAAAATTATCAAAATGTGTAATTCTTGTATTGCACAACCAGTACCAAGATGTAATATTAACATTTAACCTTATCGCCGATTTCTATGAAATTGATCTGATTGTCGTGAAATTCATAGTTTTGATAAAATTATAAATTGATTTTTAATTCACATATTGTAAATCATTTGAATTCTACGTGTATTTTATACATTTTAAAACAAACAAAAAACACATGAACCATATTATATAGTTTTCAGATACATCTCAATGCATCTATCAGACATTTTTTATAAATTTATAGTCAAAGTTTTAGTTGGAACCCTAATTTATATGTATGTGGAAACTAAATATGGTTTATGCGTATGAAATGTGCTCTAAAATATATAAAATACACCGATAATTCAAATTATGTACAATATTATGTTAATCAAAAATTAGAATAAATTTATAATTTTGTCATAACTATGAATTTTCACGAAAATCAAAACAATTTCATAGAAATCGCTGTATTCTTTAATATGGGAAAATAGTAAAATATCATTTTGTGACTGGTTGTGCAATACAAGAATTACATATTTTTCAATGAAAGGTTAGAAACAATTAGCAATAATTAATTCCTCATGGTAACAAGAGCATAACAAACCCTTTGTAATCAAATTTAGATAATTTTCAGAAGTAGCACCCGTACTAAACTAAGTACACACTAATGCTAGCAAAGCAACAAACGTACCGCCCTTGAACTCATTGATAGCATCTGCCAGAGCGTCGATGGACTCAATGTCGAGATTGTTCGTCGGTTCGTCGAGAATGAGAACATCGGGCGCTCTCCTCGCCAGGTCGGCGAAGGCCACGCGCGCCTTCTGACCGCCCGAGAGGTCGGCATTCGTAACGAGATGAGCGAAGGACTCGAGACCAAAGCGGCCCAGTGTGGACCTGGCCTCTTGATAAGGGAGGTTGAAGAGCCGCTGCAGGTAGGCGGTGGGTGTCTCCGCCAGATTCAATTGGTCCGCCGAGTGCTGGTCATACTTGCCGATCTTCACCCGGTGGTTCTTGCGCTTCTCGCCTCGCACCTAATTGGTTAATATTCAAAGGAGGAAATATTCGATAAACATTCGGTATACATTTTAAAAGAATATATGTAGATCGTTTTGCGATTTAAAAAAACAATATCTAACGCGTGTTTCTCTATATATTTTAGTATTACGGTTTCAAAACTTGTTAACACACTGAAAAATGTTACATCTTATTAGCTGAAATGAATAAAAAGTATAAAATTATTATAAAAATTGTAGTTCCTTCTTTTGGAGGAGAAATAATGGGAACAAACTAATTATTTTGTCATTATTAAACACAGAAACACTACACGCAACACTCATTTATTTGAGAACAAAAATTATTAAGTTGTTACATACGGATTCTAATATTTACTAATATCACGGCTAGCTTCATACTACAATAGTGATTTTAATTATTTTAAACTCAAATCTGTAAATAATCACTTTGAAAAATATACATATCTTTTGTATGTAGATCTAACCATGCAAGAGGCATGTATTAAGAGGAAAATTATCCATGGTTGTTGAATAAAACAAAAATAGGGGAAAATGAAACACAACAATAACATTTATTATAAATAGTATATAAGAAATCAATTGTAATTATTTTATTATTATTATATATTATTATTTTATTTTTATTATAAAAAAATATGTATATTCGTGTAAATATTACATTATGCGATAAAAAGACTGTTAAGTAAATAACATCTACAAGTGGTTAACCAATATGGTAGTCTTAAAGAAAGAAGTTATCTATGAGAATTCTTTTATTATAGATTTGCTAGAGCATACTACTTATATTACTTTAGGCAATAATTTGGAGAAATTAACTATAAATAAATAAGCATATATTTCATGGCTCTACTGAGCATAACCCTGTAAAACGCGATGACTACTCTAGAAGCAGAGATTCAAAGCAAACTCAACTCACAGGTTCTATGTCTCCCGTGAGCAGTTTAAGCAGGGTACTCTTGCCCACCCCGTTGGGACCGACAATACAGATACGAGTGGTCATGTCGATACCGAAGTTGAGATTGACGAACAATTCCTTCTGTTTCGGGTAGCCAAAGGTCACATCAAAAAGTCCAAGAATAGGTGGCGATACGGTCGATGGTTCGGGAAAAGTAAACTAGAGGAAGAAATCAACGAATAATCGACAATAAAACATCTACTAGAGTTCAAATCACTGAAAATAAAGTGAACGGTAATATAACGATAAGAGACAAACAACAAACCATTATACGAAAATCCAGATCTATATAAAATCCAATAAAAAATTAATTGCACTATAGTTTTATAACATTCAAACATTTACTTTATTGTTTTTATGGAATAAAATAAATTTATACAATGTAAAAAACTACATAAACTTCTAGCATGTTGTATAGTTTTCTATATTATATATTTATTGTGCGAAAAAAATTATTATAGAGTTAAGAAAATAATGAATCCATAGACTAATAGATAGTAACCGTATTTGATTATCACTTTGCTAAATCTATTCGCCAAAGGAAAGCCTGTATATATGCATTTATTGCAACATTCTGGCACTCATTTAGAATTAAGCCATTTAACAGCGATCGACAAGGACTACAAGACAAAAAATAATTTGTCGTTAGCTATATGTTTAGCATTCTATATTAAAATATTCTACATGCAACGTGAATCACAATATATTGTTTTTATTAATTCAAGATTTGTTTCAGCTTCAGTAAAAAGCACAACATTCTCAATTGTACATCTGCTTTCTGAACACGATTTGTCGACGCACTTGAGTTCCCCCTTTCGCTATTATAACCCCCTAGAATCAATGAAGTGCTCACCTTAACAACATACTCCTTGGGCTTAGAGAGTAGTTGAGTTGGCTCATCGTCTTCATCCTTGACTAAGGCAGTAGTCTTGGCACGGTTTTTGTTCTGCTTCCGCGTCAACAGTTCCTTTTGGCTCTTATCCGCCTGTTTAGCCGATTTGCCGCCCATTTTCAAATCGCGGATTCGCTTCTCCTGTTTGTCAAACTCTTTTTGCTGTTCGCGGCGTTTCTGGACCAACATTTTCTTGAAAGTGGCTAAAGAAATGCCCAAAAACAAGTTTTCAAATTTTGGATTGCATCATAGAATATTCGTTATAAACATGCTGACGATAAACTCACCATAATTGCCTCGATAGTAAAATAGCCTCTTCATGTCCAGATGGATAATGTCGGTACAAATGTTGTCCAAGAAACTCTGGTCGTGAGAGACAACCAAAAGAGTCTTCTTCCAACTCTGTAAGTAGCTAAAGAGGAAAGGGTTGAAGTGGAGAAAAATAAATACTCAAAGAAATAATCAAAATTCAATTAAGGAATTTTTGATATACTAAGTTACTATGAAAATCATTGACACTAATAAGAATGTCGATTTATATTATCAGAAAATGAAAAAATCTTTGCAAAAGGTCAATTCACATTACAAAAATGCATCTTTCATTTATAAACTGTAATAGAACTTGCAATCTTCAATGGCTCACAATTCAGATTTAAAATTAAATAGTTTCAATGAGTAACTACAAAATATTGCAGCTATTATACATAATATTATAATACTTATTATAAGTAAAGCGTGACAGACATTAGTAGAACCTGGAGCGTACAATAAATGAACTATTGTAATAATATATTTATAGGTCTATTTCACATACTACTGACTATTTCAAAAGAGACATGTAAATAAATAAGTGAATTATGGTTTTAAAATAGTTTGATAAAAACAATGTGTTTGACCAAGGACTACAAGATATAAACAGAAAACACAGTAGATCAATCGAGCATAGCTAATTCTAGACTGGTTTCGACCAGTATTTCGACCGGGTCTCGTCAGTATTTCTCTGCTGCTGGCATCGCACTCAGTCGTAACAATAGATATACTGTAGGGGTATAAAATATAAAAGTCCTTAATAAAAAACTATTTTGTAATTAGGTATATTGATAGTTTTTAGTCATATTATATTCTACTATTATAAGACACCTCCACATGGAAACTATGTTACATCAATAGAAACATGACCAATCACACCGTTTACAGTAGAAAGCGTGTCTGCTGTCCTGGTAATATCTTTAGTAGACTTTGGTTAGACTCACTTATCCAGCCAGATGACAGCATTAAGATCGAGATGATTGGTGGGTTCGTCAAGCAGAAGCAATGTTGGTTCAAGAAAGAGCGCACGGGCTAGTGAAACTCGCATTCGCCATCCTCCGGACATGTCCTTGGTCGCCTTATCCACCATGGACTTGGTGAAGCCCAAACCAGAAAGAATTCTCCGTGCACGACCCTCGGCTGCATCCGATCGTATAGCTGTCAACTCTTCGTATGCCTGTTAGCATTGATTTAATCATAGAGATTGAATTAGTATTATAATTACAAAATTGTGATTTAATTACATAAACAGTGATGTTGCAATATAATTGCACTGTTAATTTACTATAGGTAACTTTTATTTTAACTTTAATGTTTACTTGTATTATCTAGCTTATTATTGAAACATAATTTATTATAAAGCGATATAATCAGACTAGTGTAGAAAACTAAAGCGAATTCTTCCAATTGAGACAATTAATATAATCTCAAAGATTTTTTTATTTGGATTAAATAAAGTTGACGCAATATAAAAATAAATAAAACCATTTTACGCAATACCAACTAGTTAACTAGTCTGGGGCCGAAAATCAATCGACCATATTGTAAATCTGTAATATCAAGTAGATATATGCATAGAGAAGGGGTAACAGATGTGCTGATAAAAGAGGTTAAATATTTACTATATAGTGGAAAAATGCTTATAACTAACTGGTAACTAATATTTTAAAATGACCACTCTAAGACTTGAGAGAAGCAGATAAGCGTATTTGCGTACATATGCATAAGGCTACATATTATGACTACATACTACTTACTTTAAAAAATTCCCTTTATATTTCAAAAAGCTGTAGAACATACTTAGTATAGTATACTTTAATAAATTATTACAGGTTTGACTAGATTCTTAATATTATTGCTAGTGATGTAGATTAAAATAATAAAACTGAAATTAACGCATAGTCAGCCATAAAAACAGGGTCCCTCAAGCTAAATATCATTTTGTATTTTTTTAGCAATATTAGAGAAAAATAGCTCTTATACAATTAAAAATAGTCTAAAATTTAGTTCGGAATACAAAAAGTAATACAAATAGATATCAAAAACAACCGAAGACTGTTCAAAGTGACATAATCTAAATAAGTCAGAAACAACTCACCTCATTAAGCCGGGTAATGACCTCGTGTCCACCTCCCCTTTCTAATTCGGATTTCAATTTCTCCACCAAAGCGAGCAAAGCCATCCGTTTTGTGTCCGACTCGATAACAGCTCTGAGAGCACTTCGTGTATCAGCTTTCACCTCTGAAACGGAAAATTAAAGCAAATAGAGACTTCTAAGTATCCAAATAATAATTGAATTAACTTATTCACCCTCCTTTTTATTCATTTTTAAATATATTCAGCAAAGGTGTATCATTTAGATAAATCGATGAGTAAAACTGCGGCTAAAACTATTTTTTATGGAAATTATCAATATATCAAACATTTATGTAAAACAAAATTTTAAAAATTACACCAAGTCCTGTAACCGTCTATGCTCAGAACAAAAATACCACAATTTTAGTTTTTGTGGGACTTATAGTATCAACGGGTAAACTGAATTCTACATAAAATATTTAAAATTGAACTCTCTTTGATAATATTAAATTAAAACATTAGTAAAGAATGATTAATCAATTCATAATTTCTATAACCTAAATTACATCAAAAAGATACGAACATGTTTTTAAACAAAAAATGACGTAAGAAGAAACGGCATACAAAATTATTACAATATACATATTACAAGAGCAAAGAATCAAATGTAAAAATAAGTGAGAAAGGGGACACTTACCCTGCTCACAGAGAAGAATATCAATATTGGCCGGAATATGGAGAAGACGGTTGTGAATATGACGAAGAAGAGTTGTCTTACCGTGCCTAAAATTATGAACCATTACGAGACTTACTCCAACAATCTATATTATAATAATATATCAATGAGTATGTGACAGAAAAACCTACCCATTGGGACCAACTAGACCATACCGCCTGCCATTGGTAACCTGAAGTGCAGCGTTTACAAAAAGATCCTTGCCCTTGGCTGAAATGGAGAACTTCTCCACTTTGATGTCCAGTTGATTATCCTGAACTGCCGCCCGGCCACTCTTGTCCACCTGAGAGAGCGCAAACTGGCCAATATTGTCACCCAACTCGTCCGTATCTACATCTTCTCCCTTCACCACAGTCCCCACCATTTTGTCAAAGTCTTCTTTCTTCTTTAGCTTCTTTAGTTCCTTCTTCGAGATCTTCACTACCTTCGTGGCCACTTCCTCTTCTTCCTTTACCTCTCCCTCCATCATATCAACTGCATCATCCTCATTATCCTTCTCCTCAGCAACAACGCTATCAGTTTCCTTGCCATTTGACACAGTCTCCGTCACTACATTTTCCAATTCGTCCTCTGCTTCTTCTTCTTCCTCCTCACAATTTTCCCCACCACCATCATCAAGAAGAGCAAATGCATTAAACCTCCCAGCAGCTGACGGGAACTGGGGTTTCTTGCTAGGAATATCATCATCATCATCTTCCATCATTTCGTTGTCTTCATCAGAGTCTGACGTTGATAGTTTCTTGACATTGCCACCAAACTTAACCTTCTTACCCTTACCTTTAAGAGGTGGCAAGTCTGCATCATCTGAATCGTCTTGAGCAACCTTAACTTCCGTCTTTCCTCGACCCTTTCCAGCCTTCTTACCCTTTCCTTTCAGTGGTGGTAAATCTGCTTCATCGGAAGAATCCACAACGGGTACATCAACGTTTGCTTTACCCTTTGCAGCCTTCTTACCCTTTCCTTTGAGTGGCGGCAAATCTGCCTCATCCGAATCGTCATGAGCCACTTCCGCTTCGATCTTGGCTAATTTGCCTTTCCCAATCTTCTTGCCCTTCCCCTTGAGTGGGGGCAAATCAGCATCATCAGAATCCTCTTCTTTGCCTCTCTCTCCCTTGCCCCCCTTGGCTGACTTTCCAGTAGGCTGTGAAGCAGCTATCTCCGCCGCCTTCCCACCCTTTCCTTTTCCCTTCCCTTTCTTTGGGGCGTCATCGTCAGAATCAAGCACTAAATTCTTTATCTTTATTTCAACTTCCTTCTCTTTTTGATCAAAGAAGTCATCCTCATTTTTTTTATTCTTTTTCCCCTTTGGAGGCATAATTGGATTTCTGAAATATGAAAGCAACAATATAATATGAACATATATTAGGGAAGTAAATAAATTCTAACAGTGGTATTTAATATATTTGATAAATAGGAAAAAAATAATGTTGATGAATATTTCCACTATACTATGTATTAATTTCCATAAAATACCACCGTAATTATTTACATCTATACTATAATTTTTGTATTTAACAGTTATATAATATTCATTTGTATTTATGTTTTCACTGTTATATTTTCACTTTTTCTGTGATATTTTAATATGAAATAGCAATACTAACCCATTAATTTTATTTGGCAAGAATGGAATCATATAAATATTTTGTGACAAGAATTTTTCATATTAAAAAAATTAAGACTAAATGAAAAACAAAATAATATTTACACTGATGAGCTAATTTTGCTAAAATTAATCGTTTAAAGTAAAATAATGCATCAAATACAATTTAAGGAAAATATTAATAGTAAAAGTTTATAATCTATGTAAATAGAATGGTGCCTACACCTTTTAACTGAAAAATCACCAGTAATTCAGGTAAATTTAAAAGCTAAAAATTCCATATACAATAAAAAATGACTAACCAGAAAACATATGGAAAATAACCAAAATCAAATAAGTTAACTACTGAAATGACATAAAAGTGATGTCTGTTTTTGAATGAAACATAATTAATTATATTAAAAAAGTACACAATTAAATAAGAAAATGTACATTAATGTTAGCATAGCTAATTATAGCCAGCAGTGTGTCCATGCTTTTTGTCTATTCAAATTCAAGGAATAATGAGGGAAAAAATAAAGGAATTTTAAAAGGGAAATGAGCTAAAAGTGACTTAGTACGGCATCTTTTTAGCTATATCAAAAACATTACACAGGTAAATCAATAAACATTTGTACTTTTATTACTATATTTGAAAATAAACTAGATTACAATAAAAATGCATGTTGATTTCATAATCCATTTGCCAAGATATTTGTCAGATAATGTTATGTAAAAAACATAAATTATAATTAATGTATCTAGTTGATGTAACAAAGAAATAGAACAAGTTATGCTTTAGCAAAATCTGTAATCAGAGAATTGAATTTCTTAGAAACATGCAGGGTTTCCAGACCATATCAAAATGTTGTCCAGACACCATGGTTGCAAGTTGAGCGAACAACCTATAAATGCCACGAAGTGGTGAAAATTATTTGGGTCTGGATTTCTCACTTAAATGTCCATGATTTTTATTATTATTATACAAAGTATATTTATTATAAAAAACCTTTTTAATAAAGATTTTTTAGGAATTATAAAATACAACTTAAATAGATTTTTATTTTTGCTTCAAAATAGACCCCCCTTTTCTAAATCTAATAGATTTTATAAGTTTATGGCACTCCCCCAAAATCAATTAAAATAGCTCAAAATCTGGACATTCCATATGTCCGGATGAAATCTGATGTCTGGTAACCCTGGACATGCTAAATCTAATTCCTTTTTCATGGGCAGCTCTGCGCAAGGCATTTAACTCCACAATAAGTGATGTGCTTCCTTTGTCTTCTGCCAATTTATTTGCATTTCTAATCTGATCCTTCTCCTGCAACTCCAGTTTTTGACACTTTGATTTCAATTCATCAATTTCTTGTATGGCTGCCCTTTTCCTATTCTGAACCTTTCCATCTTCTTCTTTTTTTTTCAGATCATCAAGATAGATGTGGTATCATTGTCTGGCACTGCTTCAACAAAATATCTTATCCAAAAATAAGAA
>JAYRBW010152376.1:0-14216 GCA_036023295.1 Invenusta paracnida | reverse complement strand
GCTCGTAGAATAAATCTATACAATCGGAGAATAATTCGTGATATTCAAAAACATCGTGTAAATAACTGTATATTATTTTCTCATGATTATATTTATTTTATTTACACCTAAATCACATATTATTAGAAACTATTAATTTAGTATATAGTAAAAATGGGATACTTTCCAAATTATATTAATTATAACAACTAAAATAATGTATTCGTTTATAAGTAATAATAGTAATAATGTATATAAGTTTATTCAGACTGAAATATTAATTAATAGTACATAATATGTATTACAAATACAGTAAGCATATATGTTTAGTGGAATAATTTATTTAAAAACCAATACAGTTTGTTTCAATCCTAAGAAATAAGAAAACAGTAATATAATAAATAACAAGCATATAAATAGGATTGCTATGTACAAAGACTTGATTCTATTAAATCTAATTTTAATACATACATAAATGTCAGTTTACACTATCATGTTTGCAATGAAAGTTTTATTGAGAAGTTAAAATAATTATAAACTGCCATAATCTCATAGAATTAAATTGAGTCTATAAGTTTTACTATATTTCTAGAAATAGTATTTTGGAAGTTTGTAATTATTTAAATCAAGTTTCGATATTTCAGAAGAGGGAAGAGGTGGGATCAGTCTGCCATGTAATCACTGAAGCAAAAATAGTAATGACCTATATTAAGCTAATATGCATAATTACATCAATAGTTTTGAGGCAAAATAATTTCATAATTTCCGTAGATAATTTCAACTTTAAACTTATGGATTGTAGCTGTTTTTAAATTGATTTAATTGATCAAACGCGCCTAATTATATTTAGTTTGAAATGTTGCAGGTAAGTAGTGTCCTCTATTCTGCATGAAACTATATTTTAATATGTATGTACATGCTAAAATACGTATAATTATGTGAATAGATTTTTCGTATATATATTGTGCAAACTGGAAATTAAATGTAGATATATATAAGAAATGAAAAACGATCACAGATAAAACGGGAGGAGAGGTGAATCAATTAGGTTAGAGATGAGAAAAAACTATATGCATCTGTTTGATTGGGAAACGAAAAAAAATAATTGATTGGTAAGCAATAAAGTAAGAAAGAAAAAATGACATATGTACAAAGCAGACAATAATATAATTCTTAATTTTATGTAAATCTTTTCATTTTCAAAAATGTTTACTACTTTTTGATGAAGTTTATTTGTTGTTATACGTATAATACTCTACAATCAAACTGTATATATTAAAAGTAAATTTTTAAATTTAATTAATATGTAGTTTTTTTAATTGTATTTTCAATGAAACAAATACTAATGACTAAATATACAAAAGTGCGTAGAATCGAAGATGAGACAGAAAATGTCAGTATATTCCTTTGTATTGAGTCACACACAGCAGTAGTCAATTAAACAATCATCGCTGATTCCTTTGGTGACTTTGATTCAATAAGACTGAGCAGATAGTTGGACTGGTCGACCAAGATGTTTGGGATATTCACATCAGATCTACTGATACGGAACAGAAAATCCACCAAACCACTGGATGCCAGAATCAGAGGTAAATACCGGATTTCTATAGCGAGGTGTAAAATAAAGGTATGGGAATCAATAAGTAAGTCATGTTTGACCAGGAATAATAATAAGTATTATTTAAATAACCCGCAATACTGTATCTGTGGACATATAAGTCCATGTCATCACTGTAACTACTCAGCTATCTGAAATAAAAATAAATGTAGTTAAATTATGTAAACACAAAATAAATTAAGCCTGACTTGAATCTTCTAAAAAAATTAAGTACTTCGTTAAAAAAGTATATAAGACCGTGTTACTATGATACGAAAGTAAACAGTTCAAATGAAAATATCAGTGGTATTACAAATACACAAAAAATCTATAAATATTTATATTATTTTGAAATGTATTCTTTTCAAAAAAATTTGAATTTATATCCATTACATAAGTAATGGGACAATAAGTGCTCACCGTTTCGATCGACAATGTGTCGGATGGCCCAGATAACCCAGAGCCAGATACCACAGTTGCTCTCGGGGTGTTGAACGAGAACTTCAAAGGGCCGAAGGGACCGATAAGCCACCATGTCTGCGTCTGAGGGTTCCCAAGTCAGCATAGAGGCTTCCTGTTTAGTTGGGAAATGAATGAAAGAGTAGGCATGAGGGATAAATAATTATATATCAGATATTATCGATATGCTATCTGATAAAGACAAACATAATTTACGCAGAATAAACGTTAAAACGTATCACGCTTCTGTTAGCGTATTTTAAGGTAGAAAAAATATACAATAGATACTGTGGTAATGTATGGATTTATAAAGTAAATTTGTTCATAAATACGATATATATAATCAAAAATACTCAGTGTAAATTAATGTAATAAAATATTATTTTTTCTATTTCCATGGAAGTATACCTAAAACTAACGTATCGTGGTTTTTTAAAAAGTTGGGAAATGATCTTTAAACATTAAATTTGTATTCAATATAAAAAACTAAGAAACACATTTGAAATAAATTTTTTCAATACAAATAGAAAATATTAAGTACATGCGTTTAATTTTTAATACTAAATATAATATGCATCTTTTCAACATAATATGACAATTAAATATACTTTCTGATTATCAAGATATTGATTATACGATATTTTGAATTCTAATGTTAAGTCACGATATGATACAATTATACTAAAATATGGTACGGAAAATATCGTATACCATGTTTTATACATTAGAATGCACTTAAAAAGGTTTTATATTTATATTTGCAATCATGGGATATTTGTAAGGTTTTTTTCCATTAAATATTACTTCTTTACACATTCTTGAACTATAGAAACTACAGAAATTGCACTATTAAAATAATTTTATATAATATGTAAAAATATTGTAATTATAATTTTTTATAAATTTTAATTACAATATTCTGTTTTCAAAGTGTAAAGCAATTATATGTTATTTTCAAATTAGAGTAGCTTCATAGAATTCTTCTAATTTTTCATCATAACTATTTTCTTTAAGAAAAAATCATACTTAAATCATAATTTGATTTAAGACTAAACAAAGAGAGTTAATTAAGAGCGAAGCGAGTATAGCGAAATTGAAAGATAAAAAGAAGTTCACTACCCACAAGAGCATCTGCGTATTTTTGTTTAGTTGTCCCTCGGTACTGGAGCCAAACAGCGTCCGATTCAAGAGTAAGATGGGCTAGAATGCCCGCTGCAAAATAGCGGACTCCAATGTTATTCTTCCCATCGAGTAGTTCTCTGCAAATGGAGTTGTAAATTTGTACAAAAACATCGGCAATGTACGTAAATATAATATAGATTGGGACTCAAAATAACGAATAATAAATAAATAATGGTCACTTGCAGAAAGCAAATAAAATCTTAGTAAGTTTTGAAAATTAAATGAAAAATTCAAGATAAATCAATATTAATAAAAATTCATGTTTGAATATTTGAATGTTTGGATGATGACGAATGTTTAGAATCCAATCATACCCGATTTTGTCTTGTTCTAGTTGAAAGTCTTTTTTTCACTACATATTTGGGGATTTTTGGGTTCCATTGAGTTTTGTTAATATTAAAAGGCTCAAAGTTCAGGTTTTTCAGTCAATTCTAATACACTTTTATATTTTATAGTGGCTTTTTATTTCATTGAACGGTTTATCGACTGGACACCATACAGGCAAATGCAAATACAGGGTGATTAATAAAAAAACAAAGGATTTAGAAGTACGTATTTATATTGATTTATAGAAAGATTTACAGAAATGGAATGAAAAGACAAGAACTTACAAGACTTTCCAAACATGTAATCATAAATGTTCGAAATGATTTCCTTGATTGTCCCGACATTTCTTTAGACGTTTTATCCAAGTTGAAGTAGCCTTTCGTATGGTTTCTTGACTGGTATTATTCCGTGCATTTGTTAGGACCAGTTTAAGTTCATCAATTCTATTCACTTCACTGCGTGCTAACTGTACATATTGTAGCAATATCCCCCAGATTGAGTAATCCATAACGTTCAGATCTGGACTTTTTGAAGGCCATTGGCCCGGCGCAATCAGACTTGGTGTATTGTCTTGGAGCCATGTAACAGTTTCATTAGCTGTGTGTGGTTTAGCGCCATCCTGTTGCCAAACCCACCCATCACCATCCATCTGTTCGTTTATGTCATGAAACATAGCGGGACTCATATCATTGCGATAAACGTTTTGATTAATTGTTTTCTTTTTCCTTCTTGATGGACCAACATTGTCTTGTCCTTCAGCAACCCCTTCGATAAATCGCAGTTGAGTTTTGCCTTTCCATGACACTGCCCCATAGACCAATACTGATGGCTGCTGTCGATCAGATTGAACCAATAACTGTGAAGTTGGAATATCTGTTTTTACTGTTACCTCTCGGTATATGCGTTCATTTTGAGTATTTAAAGGTGGTGAAAGATTCATTGTGGCCTCGTCAGAGAACCAGATAAATTTCCACATATTGTCTTGTTCAAAATGTTCAATCAGATCACTTGCCTTCAACGAACGAGATACTTTATGAGCTTCTGTTAACTTGTGACATTGAATATGCTTGTAACACTTTAAAGAAGATTTCCGCAACTGTTTACAGACTGATGATTGTGATATGTTTAATTGTTTAGCAATCTGTTGTTGGCTGCTATGTCTACGGTGATGACTATTTAGGGGTGTTACAGCCAGTTCTTTGATATGCTGTTTAATTAAAGAATCAATTTTTCTTGCAGTACCTGTACCCATCTTCCTTTTTTAGCTACCAGTGAGCCATCTGTCTTCAAACGATTACATACAGAATAGAACTAGTTTTCTGTTATACCATTGAAAAATCGGGGAAGAATATTTTGGCAATTTGTTATTCTCCACATAGGGTGTTCTAGTTTGAACAATATAATCACTTGTCTCTGTATATCCGTAAGTTGAGGAGCCATAAATTATTATGATGTTACTGAAACCAAAGGCACATTTCATATATAGAAAATTTTAAGAAAAACATTGGTGTAATTTGATTGGTCAATAATTAATTTAATTTGATTGGTTGAAGAATAGATGTAAATAAATCAATAAAAATAGGTACTTCTAAATCCTTTGGTTTTTTATGAATCACCCTGTATATACAATATATAATACCAGAACATGTTATATAGATAGAATCAATATAAGAGTTTTGTGTGATATGGTCAAACAATTATAAAAATTAAATATTGAAAAGGTTTTATAAGGGTTTAAACTCCTCTAAAAACACAAGAGAAAAATTAAAGAATTAAAAAAATGGTTAAGTCTCTTTATAAGAATGACGATAACAACAAATAAATAATAGCCAAATGTTGCTAGAAGTGAATAATTGTTTTAGCACTAAGACAGAAAAAGGCAAAGATTGATATGAAGGAAATCAGTTCTAAAGTGAATTATTGAAGTAAGCAATTAACATATTACAAATATAATATATGGGTTTTTTTGTTATTTAGCTGACAATTTTTTTTTACTACGTAAGGGTTACAGGGTTACAACATCCAGTAACCCTATATTTTATATTATAAAAGGTAGAGAGATACCACTAGTAGAAATATTACAAATGAACTTAGTCTCCTACAACATCCCCCTAACCCTCAATTAGTCCCCTAAAACATTAAAGGTGGATGTAAATTATCAATATGCACCCCCGACAAGTAAAAACACTGCCCCCCATAAATTTTTGTTTTTTTGATTATTATGAAAAATTTACATTAAAAATAATAATTAGCTTTATTTGTGCAATTACATTAGTGGCATTAACATGTAATGAACAAAAAAAATAATTGGAGTAATAATGAATAAATGTAATGAATACAATTAATCTCAGTATTTATGGCTCCGCCACGTCCTGCGATCACAAGTTGACAGCGTCAGGATCTCTGTGTAGACTGCTGCTGTCATAGAGCCGTGATAGCGGACCAAATGGCGTTCATCATTGTGAGAGAAGTCTCCCCAGACGTCTACTTTTCCTCCAGAAGAGTGGACTGTTGGGCGCAGATGCTGCTGTTGTTATTGTTGTTGTTTTTACTCATCAGACATCCGGTTCACCAGGGATTTGAACTTGTCCCATATCTTCTTGCTGCTGTTGCATTGCGGTACCTCCACGCCGTCTCACATAGCATCTCTGACGACCCATCACTAAGTGAATGGGGTTCTCATCTGAGAAGAAGCACCTTCTCCACTGTTGGGCAGTCCAGTTTTGTCGTTCTCGAGCCCACGACAATCTTGCAACATAGTGACGCACAGAAAGCAAAGGCTTGCGTCTTGCAATGCGACCTGACAAGCCAAACTTCAGAAGACGATTCTTCACTGTCATGAGGCTGGCATTGACACCATGCTCCAAGAACCATATTTGACGAAGTTGACGGACTACAAGGCGTGGGTTGCCTGAAGACATGCGAATGAGTACACGGTCGTCTTGGCGTTGAGACGCGAGGAGGACCAGTCCTCGGAAGGTCAGTTACACTGATGGTCCGCAGGTGTTTGGCCAGGAGTCTCTGGATAATGCGCCGGTTGGCATGAAATAGCTACACTCACAATAGGCCGCAAATAAACGGCACAAGCAGCTGACACGTTAAAACGTTTTGTAATTGCCCAAATATAGCTAATTGGTATTTTTTTATGTAAAATTTTCATATTAATCGAAAAAACATAAACATTTATAGGGGGCGGCGTTTTTACTTGTCGGGGTCGAATATAATCGTGCACTGACTTTAAAGTTGCAATCAATATTTCCTTGCATTCGCCTTTGTCTCTCTAGCGCTCCCACTTTTTATTTAACAGATGATATTATCATACT
Source organism: Invenusta paracnida (assembly GCA_036023295.1). NCBI lineage: Eukaryota > Metazoa > Platyhelminthes > Proseriata > Coelogynoporidae > Invenusta > Invenusta paracnida. Next base: position 7,349 of record JAYRBW010152376.1, on the reverse strand, counting down.
CTGTAGGTCATATCATAATCAAACTAGTAACCAGTGATTGAGATGGGTCCACTCATGCCTCTTTCAGTGCCAGTGATAGCAATCCTATTGTTATTATTTATTCATTCGTATTTAAACTTTAAATATGTAATCGCACCTCTATTAGGTGCAATTGGTTGCATTTTATACTACTAGTCGTACAATAAACGTTATGTACATATTTGTGAGTATATGTATGAAGAACTATATATATACAAGTAGATTATATAATATATAATACAACATGTAGAAATGCATATAAATAAAATATTATTTTATCAACTTTTGTTCTTTGGGGAATATTGGAATAGTTAGTTCTGTTTAATATTTTACTATGTTATTTATATTTTGCGTAACGTACTATTTCCCTCATTATCCATTTATAAGTTAATTATAATTAAATGACCTATTTAAGAAAATATAACTACCTTTTATGTGTATTTTTCCAGAAACTATATAATATGAGTTTCTAAGAATGTGTTTTCTTTGATAAATAGTAGTTATCCAAGTGAATAGACACCCAATCATATTTTAATAAAATACAATTTTCTGAACTTTAGTTAGTAAAACATAACATGCAAATCGGAAATTCGTAAGTTTATTAATCATTTTTAAAGCAATATTATAGCATCTTTCTACATTAAAATATATTTTAGTACTAAGAAACTACCCTTTTTAAATATGTTTTACTAATTAGAAAATATTAGAAATATCACCGGTTCCTTTATAAATTATGTTTAAAATGCTTAATTGTAAACTAAAACTGTTATTGTTAAAACATATATTTTGGATATTTTTTGCCGGAATTATGTTTTATACTTGTTATGGGATAGGCATCAATGAATTTATATTCAGGAATATAATATAAGTTTATATATTGCTGTTATAAATCTGAAGAAACGGATAAAAACATATATAATATGCCTAATCAAAAAAATATCACCTTGCATTTGTAGCAATAAATTTTACTGGCAAAATCTGCTTTTTCGACCGCATAGCATGTTTCGCACAAAGTCCTGAAAACCAAAAGGTGAAAGTATGTGACTAAAAGAAAATTATATAATTCTTCAGACATATATATACATAAATACATAAGATGTAAAGTAATGCACAAGTTTTAGAATAATTTAAATTAATTTAAAAATACAATTGATTTATTACACCATTGAAAACTTATTATATTGACATATAAAACTACTCTTAACATTCAATTAAATTTTGTTAAGTGCATAATTTTATTCTATTTTACATATTACCTTTGCATAATTTGTATTCTTAAAGTCATAAGAATTCAGATATATGTATTGTATATTATAAATAAACTACCATTCAAATAATTCAATAACAAAATAAAGTAATATCTTTCTAAGAATATTAATTTTATGTTTGATACTACTGTCTCCGTAGTAGGATACATTTGACACAAAAATATAAAAATAATAATTTATACAACAATCTACAATACGTACCTATTTTGGAAAACATGGAACTTTTTGTCAGCTAAGTTAGCTTCGCATTTTTCGCAGGAGAAGCAATTGGGATGCCAACTGGAATGATTTGCTCGAATACGTCGACCAAGAATAAAACTTTCTAAAATTATACATACATATAGGATGAAAACAAGTAAATAATCGATATAAAAAATTATTCTAAATTTGTTTTTACGTAGTTATATATACATATTATATTGCACACTTTTTGTTATATACTACAGTAAACTATTAATTTCTAACTATTTACCGTCATAATATTCCATTTTATAAATAATTTTGGTGGATAATCGGGCAAGTATTGAATTATAAAAATAATTTCATAATGTGATAATTGTAAAAATTTCAATGATTTCAATAATTTAAAGACTTGCGATCTATGTATGTATTTTATTTTTAAAAGTTGACAACACTCACTACACTTGGCACAGTAAGGAGCATATAGAATCTGAAAGTCGTGCTCACAATAATTTCTCCCGTCGTACTGAAATACAAATATAAAATAGATATATCTCGCTTAGAATTATAATGTGACAAAAAACATTAATGAAATTGAAATTTAACTTATATTTTATTACATTTATGTATAATTATATATATCATATTATATTAATCTATATATCTATGGTCTGTTATCATCGCCGAACATATTATTATCATTGTGAAATATTACATGATACCATATAATTCATAGTATCCGTCAAAGAATAAGTAGTTTACTAAACGTTATATGTATATATATATGTACATACTCTTACTGAGGTGTTGTATTGTTGGTTCTATATATATAAATGATAAAACCACCCATTTATATAATTGACAAAGATATTGGACTTTATCTCTACAATATAAATTGACTTGATTAACATTGTTTAACTTAATTTTGTTTATATTTAGATGCGCAGTTAATAGAAAATAATATTATAATACTTTCAAAATATCTTTATTTTACATTGAAAACATTTTGTACTTTTTCATAATTGTATATACATATATACTTTGATTAATTATCATATACATACTATATATAATTAACGATAGCATCAAAACTGAAAATAAGATAATGTTAAATAAAAAATTATTAATTTTACAACTTATATAAAACATTTATATATTGTGGGTATAGATATAGATGTTAATAATAATAATATATTTGTATTATTTTTATTGGATTATATGCACATATAATTGAGTTGAAAACGGAAAATAAATGAATTGAGTCATACAAAATTAGGCAACAAACACAATTTAAAATCTGAAAAGTGACAAACCTCGAAAAACAAACCATCGGGGAATGGCCGAAAACACTGGACACATCTGCAATAAAAATCTCTGATGTTAATTTAGAATTATTTTAATATACATATAATAGAGCTACATTGTAATCAATTAATAATAAATTAGTATTTCAAAAATGTTTAACATATAAAATCAAAATATTTACTATACTTTTGGAAATTTCATTGAAATAATATAGAACACTAATTGACTCTGAAATACACAAATGTATTTATTATAATGTCTCATTAAATTGATTCATTTTTATAAATTTCTTTTAATGTGGCTTTAAGTGGATTTGAGCATATTATAAAATTAAATTTATTTTCAATTTTTTTGATATACCAAAAACTATGGTAGCTGATGCTTAATAAATGTAGGTATGTTGACTATGACAATTAAATATTACAAAATTGATACATACCAGGTTCTGTTCGTTTTAGATTATGAAGAAAACGTGTACTTATATGTGTACCTATTATATAGGAGTTTTATAGAAGTGCTAAAGATACTGTGCATAAATATGACGATCAAATAATAGCTACACAATAAACATATAATATAGGTGTGGTATATTAAAACTTACACAAAACAGTTCTGATGCCAACTTCCATTGTTGCTAAGCACAACTTCCTCAGAATCTTCAAAAATATCCCCACATCCCCGACACATTGAGGCTGGATCAACAACGGGAGAGTGAATCCGATATTCATCGTCGAATCTGAATATTATATATACACATATGTTAACAACAAACTTTAAAGTACAAATATCTCTTTTTTTATGTTCTTTATTTGTGTGAGGGATTTTAGATATATTGTTATACTGACTGCCCTCCACAAAATATAAAGACAATAAAATGGCAGCTATGTCATATGTATATAAACTTTTATTAGATCACTGATTTAGTTATGGTTATACATAAATTCAATATTTGTGGTACATATAAAGAATAAAGTCAAAATAAAGCTTACAGAAATGATTGTCCACTAACCAGGTTAACACCTTCTGGAAAAAAATAATTTGAAGCCATTTGCACCTTGTATGTCCACTGCGTAAATATACAATGTAATAACCCTTCTAGGAACAATAAGTCAAACGATACATTTGTTTCTAGTATAAATTAAGAAATCTATATTGTAAACATCTTAATTAATCATTCTAACACTTCATTTAAGACTATTATAAATAGGTATATAATTTGATGTCGACCTACCGGAAATATGGCTACATCCTCTATTTAAGTCAAATTTAATGTATAATAAGAAACATAAACATTTGTGTAATTCTGAGAATCCCATTCACATAAGAGCGTTGAAGTTGATAGTTACCATCTTCATAGGAATATATATGGCATATATAGAGGTTAAATGTATATTAAACATAGCTATATCGTAATTATTAGGTGGCTGTTATAAATGTGTATCTATATTTCAAGGTAATGCTGATCTATATATTATCATGTGAACATTTAAGTCTAACCATTTCCTTTAGTGTAATTGATTACGTTTAAATGTATCTAAATATATATATATACATATATTTAACTTACATAGAATATAAAGATAGGCAATCATAGGGTCCTATTAATTACATTTTTTAATTGTTGGCTTTTTCGATAGGTACTTAATATTATACATATATAACTACATGATGTATTTCAATTAACATGAATCTTGACCTGGAATTATTACAAATTGTGATGAAATAATTTAAAAGTTAAAACAGAGAACTGTTTAATTAATTAATAAAACAAAATTAATTTTGACACGAGGATAAATGATTTTTTATGAACAAATGTAAATATTATCGTGCTACTTAACTATAATATTAAACATGAAATCAGTAAAATAATAATTTTAAGTTTCAGATAAATTTGTTTCAAGAATATTCTTCAAATTAGACACTACAAATATTCCAAACAAAAATATTGTAAGAGTGTTGTAAATTAGTTAATATATATGGATAATTATTAAAAAATAATTGTTTCTTATGCACATTAAGATGTTAACATAAGTGAACAGTTATTTAATTTTGTAACACGCACTTAAACGTAATTTACCCAAGTGCAGTAGGTACTTTTTCTATAGGTATAGGTGCATATACTGGGTGCATATATAAATTCAATCCTACACTTTAAATCTTTAGAATATAAGTTGAACGTTTCTAAACTTCTGTTTTTCATTATTTTATTATTTTACCCTTTTTTATAATCGTGATTTTTATTTTTATTATTTAAAACAAAGTACAAATGGAGTTCACAGCTTTATCTAACAGCAATAATAAAAAATGTTGGAATTACTCCGAGGAAAAAGATTCTGATGATAGCGAATCAATGTGGGATAGCAAGTTGTGGCCGCCCTTAAATACTGAAACACTGGAACACCTCCTAAAAAGTAGCACAGCTCCTTCCCAAGACAAAACAGAAAATCCGAAAATCCTCGCAACCTCATCTGTTTGCAGCCACCCTGGTTGCAAAAGTGAAAGTCAGTTCCATATGCATTGCATTCTTGCTGACGATTCCCTCTGTCTTTCCATTGATAGTTTCAACATTGCGATAGAAATCTTTCTTCGGCCAGCTCTCAAGTGCAAGGCTAAAGCAGCTGAAGCCTGGATGAACGATATGACTTGGCGTAAATTTACAGATTATCAATTGAATAAGATCAAATGCGAAAGGCTCAGAGAAGCTATTGATCGAGATTTCGGGCTGACAAACTGCCGCAGAGAATTAGTCTTCGATCAAACCGATGATGCAGTCCTGATGGCGGATTTCATGGTCGGTTTGTTGACGGAAACACTTGTGGATTCGATTGCTGACTATCCCAACACAATTTACACTAACAGAGACAGTTACTATCCGGATCAGCACGTCCCGCGAGAAGGTAAAAATTCGTCTCCACCATTAAATGTCATCAATGGAATTAATTACGATCAAGGTAGCATCGAGGCGCAGCAAAAAACAGCAATGCCGAGATCTTGCACTAGTAGTGCTATACATTATAGGACTGAGCTGTGTGCTTTCTTTGAAAACACCGGGTCCTGTCCCTCAGGGCACAGATGTCAGTTTGCTCATGGGAGTGTGCAGTTGAGGAAGCTTCGTAAACACCCCAAGTATAAAACTCGTGTGTGTCGGCATTTCAAGAGCTCCCGTGGATGTCCGTATAAAAATCAGTGTCTGTTTCAGCATTCCGATACACCTTGAGCCTTAAAGAATGTACTAATCGACATTTAAATGGGAGTTTTATTTTTATATATTTAACTAAACTTATTTTATAATTTTATTCAATAACGGCGCACATTTAAAAATATGTTTCGGAGAATTTTAACGTTTTTTTATAAGCTTTGGCAAAAACGTATTTCATTTTATTCATATATATTTTATATATATTTTATTCCTAGATTGATTCAGATTATTTAGTGCAGTTTGTTACACTTTTGTTTTTTTCTAATAAATTATTTTATCATCAATAAAGTATCTTCTAATATGTTATGCTCCCTTGCTGCATTTTAAACTAAAAATATTTTTTAATTATATATTTGAAACAAAATATGATTACAATTTAACAAAATTTATGAAATTTATTTATACGCACATTGACGGCTGCGTGGGCATATGGCCAAGTAATTATTCTATGAAATAGTGGATGTTTATCAACCACAATAGCCCACGTACTTTTATAAATTATTTAGAGCAACTCTTTTCTTCTTTGAATACGTCTGTGATATGGCACATCAATTACTTTTATGTATAATATATGGTTCGATTTTTTAAAATTTGTTACATTTTCCTCAAGAAACAATAAAAAATGTTTATTTGACAAACTTTGAAAAATGAACATAATTGGAAAGTGTTTACGAACTTTTGGACAAAGGAAGTTATGAAGATGATTCAAAGCATTATTTTTTATCAATTCAGAATGTCTAGATGCGATCAACAATGCGCGCGGGCAATATTTCATTTATTTCGATAGACCATGGACTTCTGACTTAATAATAGATTCGTAATAGGTAATAGTGGCTATATCTAGATATCTATGGATAGACTGAAAGAAGGATTGATCAAAGAATTGGTAGCAAAGCATATAATATCATCATGGAAGGTTTTACAAATTCTATTTTCACCAATTACAGACGAGGAGGTAAAGCAGAAAGACGGTTTAGGGTTAGTTTCATTAAGTGAGTAGGTATCGAGACGCGATGTCTGGTGTCTTTATTTGACCGTTACGCCAATCAGCGGCAACATTTTAAAGTATTAAAAAATACATGTAGATAATGGGAATGATTATGTAGGTATCCAAGGGAGCAATCTGCGAATGTTTATTTTTGATGAAAAAATATCTCTCATAGAAGCTTGAACGAGAGCAGAAATACTTCATTAATAAATTACATTCAATTTTAGTACCTATACGCGGCAGCTCTCGTATCTTTCCTCTCCGTTCTTTATATATATTTTATTTAGTTCTCAGTATACAATTTAGATCATCGATACAAAATTCTACATCATTTATTCTAATTAAACTGGCCATATTGAAAAATAACTAATAAAATGTGTGTGATATCGGG
>JAYRBW010152365.1:0-14216 GCA_036023295.1 Invenusta paracnida | reverse complement strand
CAAACCTGTCTTTATTAATGTATTTTATAACCTAAAACTGATTTAATTGTAAATGTAATATTTTGTTAACATTTTTTGAAATGTCATTGAAGAATACAGCATAGCTGTACTCATTATATTCCGCCTTGTAACTTTTATACTAATTTTATATAATAAATATGTAGTGATAAATACTTATTTTGTGTAGCTTTAGATACCTTGCTAATTTTTTAAATATTAGGATAAACTACGGAAAATCTTTAAATATTACTGACAAATTACGGATTTCCAAAATTTGGTGTGACCAGGTCTGAATATGTTGTATCGTGTTACAAAACTGAGGTTGAACATCAAATAATACGTTTAGATAATTAAATTCATTCCTCGTTATAAGTTGAAAACAATGTGTTAGTATAAATCGCACAAGTTCATGAATATAATATTATACTTACCAAAGATTGAAATTCTTGATGATTTTGTAAACAGAAATACATTTATTTTTTCAAAGAAAATATTCTAATCATTCTCATTTATATAGTATTAGTTTTAACTGTAGAGATTTGATTGAATACACCCGATTAGAAAGAGCTTAACGATTACTTATATTTAAGAATGAAATTTCACTAATTTGATATTTATATAATAATTCCATTTCTGTGTTTGATATTAGTTTCAGTAAAATTTCAACTAATTATCTTCTGATAATGTTTAATAGAATACGAAGATGTCTCCTCCTTTTCATTTCTTCCTTTCTACTTCCTAATCTTTCAAACGAGTCCTACATTATCTTCAATGCTTTATATAACAAACACAAATTACAAATGCTCTTACACTAAATAATATATAACATTTTCATCTTTTATCGAAGGCTGCACGTGTAATAACCATAATTCATAGTTGATATTTTTGTCCAGATCTAGGTGTATATATGTATGTAAATACAACATTATATTATATAATTAATCATTTGCCACTTGCTAAAAATAAGCTGTGCCTTATACAATTGATGTATGTCGAGTATAGTAATAGTATCTATGTTCTAGCATCTATAGGTATCTGAGTATCTGTGTTAGTTTAAAAAATAATCGACTTTGCCTAACCCTTTCTTGGGTATTACTTCAGTAAAAGACTGATTTTTCCATATAAATTGTGTGTGCATATTTAAGAAATTATAGTTATAATTACATGCAAGTAAGTTTGTTCATTCAAATTTATTCACCTATATATTTTACTTTTGTTTTATTATTTTTTTTAAATATTATCCACGTTTTAAATGAGAATATAAAACTAATTCATTAGCTGAAGTAATCAAAATGGCCGCTATACAAATAATTGTCTTACTCAATTTTGCTGTAAATAAAGGCTTTATTTTAGTATTTATATTTTACTATTAATGCAATAAAACCTATTTAATTTATATTTCCAATGATTTCCTAGATTTGCACTATAGTTTTCTTAGCTTTTCAGTTTCGGTGGTTAGAATAACTGTTTCAGAAATAAATGCGGTTAATTAAGATATTAGAACGCAATTTGACAAGTCAAGAGAAGAGACAAGTTACTTATATCAACAACTACTTTATTACAAGAGTAAAGTAATCTGTGTATCAATAACTGTACTTTAACCGGAAGTCTTTAATTGACAGTATTGAATGCTTTCAAAGAGATGAATTTCCATCAAGAAAACTGTCTCTCGTCGTCTGCAAGTCTCTTCGTCAGAAACAAGAAACTTATAGCTTTTTCTAAATGTGCTTTTACAATACAATACAAAACAAGCCATTCTTTGTTATAGCCATAATAATTTAAAGTGACGTCTTTATTATAATTTTGTATTTTTGTCTTTATAGGGAAGTTTATTAAATAATCATGTTTGAAGATAATTATTATTGAAGTTTTTCATTGTAAATGGACATCTCATACAAACTGAAACAAATATGCATAAAATAATGATTTATTCGTTGTTTGATATTGTGTTTAACAGTTTAATAATTTTGCGCGGTTATACATTTATTAATTTATTTTTCAAAGAAATTTGTATTTTAAATAAAGTATTTAAAAAAAAGTAGTCATAAACTAGAGTAAAATAAGGCTAACTTCATGTACATATGCAGGAGGCACTAAAACCTACAAAGAAGTGTTGAACATTGGTATGTGGACTGCAGCTCTTGTACTGTGATTTATCTACCTATAAGATGCACAGATTGAAATGAACTTTTCTTCTGGTCTATTTATATATTTTCCAATTAAAAAGGAAACATGCGCGCGCCAACTCGGCAAATTCAAAACCTAATTAACCATGAAAAGCGTAGAAGTATAGATTATTAAATACTTTATATAAATACTAAAATAATCAGGCATGGTTTATATATTTGACATTTATACTGTATATGACAACCACTACGAATGAACTCTAGAAAAAGGCAGCACGTGCATTCCATGTAGTAGTGAAGCATAGTGGATACTGAGAAATAGTGACTTGGCATTGGAATGTTTGCGAATTTTGCTTTTATCTTTTAATTTAATTAGTTTATCGTGGCGTAGAAAATTAGCTGTTCGAATTATTTTATTCATTAATTACTATCAAACTCATACTACAAGTAGATTTATAAAAATTTACACGTTAACTTATTGTCGTTTTATTAAATTCAGACCTGAAATGTTTATATGTATAACACCGATGCTAAAATAAAAAAAACATTTTTTTATATAAAACAGCTATCATTTGCTCATAAATCATATTGTCATGTGATTGAAACAGGTAAATACAATTTTGGTGCTGATTATTATACAAAAATAGTATCACAAGGTAAAACTTTAAGAGATATTAACTTATTAAAAAATATATATATTATATATATAATCTAATAGTTTATTCTGAGGCTAAATATGGAGTATACAATGTAAGATAAATTTGAAAATATTAAGGGAACCAAAGGCATTTACTTATGTGGAAATGGTTTCACTGGTTACCTTTGTATACAAGAATAATGCATATATACCTAACATCAATATAGGTAAATAAAATTGTACTATAGATAATTAAAGTAAACAGATGTTGTACGTAAATAGTATAAATACACATATATGTATCATAGATATTTGTTTTACTTTATATACATTGATTGGCTATCTGAACAAATGACGTAACGAGTTGAAGAAGTAAGTTTGTTGTAAAAAATATAGCTCCTTTGTAAATTTTCGAATAAATACTATTTTCGAAAATACTGCGATATAAAAAAATTAGTAAAAATACAATATTGATATATTTTTAAATGTACTAGTTTTTTTTCTATAATAATAAGTAAATGAGTTGGAATATACTTCATTGAAAAAATGTTGACCACAAACTCAAAATGCACAACATTTTCAATGGAAATATTTTAGATTGCCATTTTATCTATATATTTTTTATTATTTTCTATGATATATATGCCTGTACATACACAATATACAGAGTGTATTATACAGATTACGCATATTAACTCTGTCGACTATTACAGATTTGAAAGTCTTGTTTCTTCTAATGAACAGTTTCAATTGTCTTTAAACCACTGCTGGGACAAATAGATACTGAATCGTTTGGAATACCTGGAATCGATATGATTGTATTGCATATTTTAAACTATAAGTACTTTTAAGTATTACTAATAAAAGTAAGAATTACGTTTATTTTTGAAATAGAACATTACTCGAACATACTCGAACCGGTATACTAGTTTGCCTTACAATTTAATAAAACATCTATTTACAAATGGTACTATCTATCACATACTCTACGAATCTTTAAAATTGTTCTGTAATAATTTGTAAGTTTAGAGATGGAATATAAAAAGGTTTTGTAACGCAGGAAATCTATTCAAGAGAAATTTACACTATAGAAATTATTAACTGTATGTATATTCTAAACGCAATTTTTAATTTTGACTGTATACATTTAATGACTTTTAATTTTGTTGAATAAATATGAAATATAGGCAAATTTCGAAAATGGAATATTAAGGTACGTATTTTTTATAATATATTATTTGAAATAGAAATATTAAAACAAAAATTGTAACATTTGTTTGATGGGTTATGATACACATTTTAGTTTTTATTCGTTAAATGAACACCAATACCGTCAATTGTACAATACGCTTTTTGGTAAAAAAGCAAACATGTTATATTATCTTATTGGTACTGTTCATCGCATGACATGTTCTACCAATATGATTAAGACTGGCAAACAGGAATCTTTGCTTGAGCTGGACAGAATTCCTATCTGATATGAAGTGATTCTGGTTTTGCAAGCAGGCAGATAGCGCAGACAGGCATAACATTATATGTCTCTAATAAACTCTTAATTAGGTAATAAATTCTAAATCTCTAAATAAAAATGAGTCATACACAAACAAAATAAAAAATATTACTAACTATATATCATTTTAAAGAAGTTAATGGGTGTTTATGTAAAAGTTACTGCACTTCTAAATGTATAGTTTATTTGATATAACAGAAAATCAGCGTCTGTTACTTTTCGGTGTTAGCGTTCGTTGTGTTAGTTTTAAAATATGCATTCGCTAAATTATAGGATAAATCTATAGTCATTATTTTGACCACGATAAATTTGCTTCGTGTTAAAAATATTTATAAAAATGATTACTTGATATGTTTGTAATCTTAAAAATTGTGTTTTTATTACGAATTATGGAAATTCATAAATATATTCTGTATTAAATTGGAGTTTACTTAGTGACACATTTACACTAATATGTATGCATTTTAACCCGTGATTTTATAATAATTTTTATGACGATGGGACGACTGTAACTTGAGTTTTGGACAATTTGAAATGCTTTACATATATAACTATTTAAATTTAAAAATAATGTAATATGCGGTTATTTAACCCGGAAACACCTCAGGTGTGGCATTGACCGTTCGTTTAATCCTCTTTTCCTTTAATCCGTATATGTAAAATAGCTGTTTAATATAAATATGCCGATAACTAAAAGGTTTCTTTGTATGATCTATCTATATACATATATAAGATATTTGTGTTTAATTATCATAACGTGATTTATAGATTAAAATAATAATAATTGGGTGCTACAGTATATATTATTACTATTAGTTTTTAGTTTCTTTAAATATATGTTTAGTCGCATGCGCATTAGTGTGTGTTCTCAATAAATAATTCACATAAATACAATAAATAAGTAATCCAAACATACTATGAAACAATTTTGTACATTTAACCTACATTTTTAATGTTGTAATTCTTAAATATATAACAGTTTATTTTTTAGATTTACGCATATTTGTATTTTTATAATTTGGAAAATAGTTTTTTGTTTCTCACTTAATTTTGTCCCGTGATATTGGATAATATCTCAATAAAATATTAATTACTAATGTGTTGTATGATCTCATTCTGAATATGTTTTTTTTTTAATAGTATCACGTATAGATATTTATAGCCACTAAATAGAGGTAAAATATAGAAATACTTCGGTATAACTTACTTGACTCCACAATCTAAATGGTACATAATTTACCAAATTGCATAACTACTTGCTCTCATATCGTATATTTGTCTTTGATCAGATCTGAGATTAGCTTGTTTGTTTGTATTCAAATGACTTAATTTCTAGAAATCTATTAAATTAGCACATACTATGATTTTATACTTTTTTGTGTGCATTGCATATACCTATATATATATAATATCAAACATGTTACTGCTTATACACGTGATAAGTACAAAATATCCTACACTGAATATCCTCGTTTTAAGCGTAATTTTTAGTGCGCCATTGAAGATTAAAGTGCTGTGATGGATCGGGGAGCTGTTTGCTGATGCTGTTTTTGTAACTTTCTAAACTATTTTCATGCTTGAATGTTCCGGAGTAATTTCCATATTGTTCGATGTATGGGAATCCGTTGACAAATTTATCTTACCTTTGCCTTAATATGCTGTACTAACCGGTTGATATTTGCTTCAATATAAGCAGAATTAAACTAGGATTATCATATTATAATAAAGTTCGGAAAACTGTGTCTTCATATTATAACCCTTCTATATAGCTTGCCATTGTTTAATCCTTCTAAAATCTGCTTATCTACTTATTTAAAATATATTTTTAGAAAATTTCGTAATACATGCAACACAGCTTCCTTTAGTGATGACGTTCATACAGTAACACTTCTACGCACAGAGCTCCTTTAAATGGATAAACTATTGAATAAATTTCGCATTCTGTTATTATAGTTATGTATGTAATGGTTATTTTGGATAATGAAAATGCCTTTTAATTAATTTGGCTACAATTATCCGTGATTAAATGTTTGCTTAAAATAAATGTAAATGTTCTTAAATATTAAGTAACATCATTTTAAATGAATATATATTTTTAAAATAGTGACATAAGATACATAATTTTCATATCATATATACATATTATATATGAATTTGACTAAAAGTATAAATTATTTTGAAAGGTAAATTAAGGTTATCATTTTTAATGCTTCAGGATTGAAAAGAATCTTATTTAAAGTTGAAATATGTTTTTACTAATTACAATAAATATTTTAATTGAAATGATTCGTAAATTTTGTTTTACATATATGTTTTGTAAACTCAATTTTTGATGAAATTTGTTACAATTAAATGACCACATTCTGTGATAGGAAATTTATAAATATGTGAATACATAAATGAATATAAAATAGGAATATATATGTGTAACTCATAAAATTATGTTTCAAATATTCTATTCATGCTATTAATTAAATACGGGAGATACTTCTGAAAATTATCAAAATTTGAGCACAAAACTTTTATTATGTTTTATGGATTGCTACTAACCATGATTGAAAAATACGTCATTATTGAGCTTCGCAACCAGTCACAAAATTAGATATTTACATTTTACTATTAGAATTTTACTAGAATGAATACTTAAGAGATTTAAATTGATAATATTCGTTGAATCTGTTACTTGTCAATGTTAAGGTCATGCTTTAGTAGTAGTGTAGAATTAATGTTTTACTTTGGTTATGTTTTATTTTTGTCTATTTTTTTCCTTTAAAAATAATTTATTTTAAAACAAAGCATATTATTCTCTTTAACATAAATAACATATTTTAGTCCTTTTTATATCAACTCATTGATAGAAATATTTGAAAATTATTTTATAAATTAATATAAGTACTACATAGTGCTCTAATGAAAGAATATCAGAGAAGCTAACATCACAAAATGAATTTTGATTTTATAAAAGTACAAAATTATAAGAATACAAATAGATTATTGTACGCATTTAATTAAAGAGTAACTAAATATCGAATCAATAACGGGCGATATTTGAGCAATACATTGTCTCTCATTCACGCTTGCCTTGTTTTATCCATCATCGTGTAATTTTCTTGGAATCGGGAGTACTCTCATATATATGATCAAATGCATTTTAATCAAATCTGCTTCAAATACAAGACAACGATGATTAACAAATTTTGAATTAAATGGAGAGTACTAATTCATGTGGTTTAATTAAATATTATACTTTGATGAAACATGAACTTGTTAACAGATGTTTTAGTCTTAGATGTAATTTATATTCGTCCTTAATGAATGCGATAATTAAGTGATAAAGTTATCAACTTATTGTAAATGATATTTACTATAAGCATAATAAGCACTATAATAAGCATATTAAACACACAGAATAATGCAATATATAACTACATAGTTTCAAATTATATATTTAATTCGAGAAATAGTTCTCACATAAATATTTTAAAGTAAGCATTCGATTATATAAGTTTACAGTATCGGCAAATATTTATAATGAAATATTTTTTATTCATCTTCTATTTTAACCTTAAATTGATTTATATATATATACTGTTTCATTTTATCTCTTTATAAACGCATCTTATAAAATTTGCGAATTACTTTGATAGAAAAGATATTGACCGAAATGCAGCATTTTTGTAAAACATATATATTGCATATTCCTTTTGCATTTGGATAATAAATGCGATTACAATATTTAATCACTTATTTAATATCAACACCGAAAATAAAATTGGTTGCATAATGTCGAAAGGATTAAAACAGCTAAACGTCACTTTTATATCATTTTATTTTATTCTAATTGTTTGAACGTTAAATTTCTTGCTCATTTAAATAAAATAGAATTCGAATTATGTTATATAGTTACTAAAATTGTTGATTTTTATATTACATAGCGTTTATTTAAATAATATTTTTAGATATATTATCTAACTTATAAATGTTTAATTTGAATAGTAAAAATTATCAAAAAAGATATTCTCTTTATAGAAAAATATATTGTGATTTATAAAATATTTACAATTAAATTATTGGAAATATTTTTAGAAAAATGAATTATGTGTTTAAAGAATCTAAATATAACGTAATACGAAAAAAAGTATATATATAGATATATACGCATTTCAAAAGATATTTAAATATTTTGACTTTTGCGAGATATACTCGTAAATAATACATTATAGATAGAAAAAATGCTAGAATTAGCTAAGAAATTGTTTTATGTCTGCTCTCGATGACAGTGCTAACAAACACTTGAGGATGATAGCTAGTTCCTACGCTATATCTACTTCTTCGAGATAAATTTTATATTTAGAATGTTTTATTATACTAGTTTGTTTCAGTAAATATTGGGTATTGATGGACACTGTTTTTTCTATAATATTTTTATTGTCAAAATTGTGGTTTCATTTTCCTTCTAAATATACTTATTTAATATGTTTAATACTGTTTCAATAACAAAAATAAAGTGAAATAGACAGTTTTATATATTTACGTTTTTATCGCAGCCATTCTGAACCAAACAAGGAATTTTACAACTAAATTATGAATTTGAACACATATAATAAGGCAGGAAAGTAAAGTGAAAGCCAAACGTAGATTTCGTTATTTTACCTTTCTCTTAATTATATAATAAATTATGAAAGTTGTTCTTTAGAATATTCAATTATTGGTTATACGAGTAAATGTCAACAAATTTGTGAAATATATACATTGTAGCATGACTGTAAGACGGCACCAAAAATAGTACGCGATTAATAATGAATAGCCATTTTATGTTTTATATCATCTCAATATATTTATGAGATATAGACAGGAAAGTAAACCCTTTATGGCTGCATAATGCGATTTTGGTTAGTATAGTAGTCAAATTGTATTTTTAAACAAAATTAACAAAATATAGGCAACCATTTTATTGTACTATTTGAAAATTGAGTTTTCAATTAAATTAAATCATATTAAAATTAATATATATATAAAATATGTACAATAGTTTTAAATAGTTTTAAATAGACATTCCAAAAATTTAATTGAATTAAAGATATAATATTTAAATTTGTCTATAATACCAATTGTAATACAAATAATAATAAGTAACATTTTTATAATAAATAATTGAAAAAAAAGTAAATAAGATGGACTTATTATAGCTTTGCATTACGAAATGAGACAAAGGGTGTAACTTTAAGCAAGTCTTAAAAGGGTCTTCGGCATATACAGACTTCATGTAATTTTATATTACTGCTAATAATTATAATAATGAGTGTTTAAATGATTTGAAAGAGAATTAAATGATGAAAGCAGAACCTTTGTTATTAGTGTGGATATTTCATTTTTGGTGCAATTTTTCGTTACAGAATAAGGTGTTCTATTGGTATAATTGATATTTTTGAAATAATTTTTTATTGTATGAACGCACAAAAAGAATAAAGAATTCCATTCAATGTTATAATTGGAAGACTCATTTTAAATACCATTTTAGTACTTTAATTGAACACTTAATATACTTATTTAAATATATATAACCGAATTTGATTTATCCCTCTTCTCCCCCCCCCCCCCCATGGGACAGTATGCCCTCCTTTTACTCTCACGTTCAAGGTGCACCCAGCGAGATGCAATATCCATCCTCTGGGAGCGGACATCTTGCCGCTGCAGCCATGGCAACTCCAGTCCAACAGGAGGCGGGTGTCGAGTACCAACACACGCGGGGGCCACCGACCACTGCAGGTGGCTCCCTACCCCTTGACAACAGTGTCACCGACTATCATACAATGACAGGACCTGCCCGACTACCGGTGGTGTCTAGTAGCAACAGTACTACCTCTGCCACGGTTGCTAGGCGTTACCATGGCTACCTGCCAAACATGCACGATCCGCTTCATCTCATCTTGCCGTCACCAAGGGATGACTCTACTCTTCCCAAGTAGAAGTATTTAGGGGACACAGACATGGGTTGGTTACTTCAGTATTTGAAGATAATATTCATGATTGGCAAGCAGCGCAAAAATGCTAAATCCAAAAATCTGCCTTACAAAAAAAATTGCAAGAAAACTGCACGTTTTATTTCTATTCAAAAAGCTTTTAAAAAAACAAGAAACTTGAGCGATAAGATTCACTCAAATACAAGTTATGCTTGGATACTTAAAAGGTTTGTATTTACTTAACTAACACTTAATTATTTTTATTCAGAATGAATTTAATTTATTAATTTATAGCAAAAACAATATAATTAGAAAAATATACTATACGTAATTATGTAATAAAAGAGTATTTAAATATATTACACAATGATTTTGCTGTCAACTATCAATTTAGTTATTTAAAATAGCTCTCTAAGATAACTAGTACACGTCGTATCTACTGTATATATTTACTCCTATTACTTTCGACGAGAAATTACTTACATCGAAAATTCTTCAAAGAAACTGAAACGAATCATATTAACGAACGTGACTAAATAAAGAAAAGTACAAAGTGCATGGGTCGCATGTCTCCTAAAATAGCACACATATGCTTTGGTTTTCATTGTTGTTTCATTAAATTATTATACTAAATTGGATTCGAAAATATATATTTTTATTCTTGTGACTGATTTTATTAGCAACAAACTAGTAGCTTATAACAAAAAATGGTGGTAATAAGATGTACAAATATACATATATATAATTCAAAATTAACTAATATTCTTTATTTTTTATTAATTAATGATGATTAGAATAAGCTACATAAAATGCATGATATTGTATGATTTTAATACATAAATAATGAATAAAATAGCACATACATATCTATATTCTAACACATTTAAAAAGAAGTATATACATAATACTCTCCCGCCAGATAGAAACGCCGCACCTAATATTTATGTCGATATATGTAAGTAAATTGTAGAGTATATTTAAAAATCGTATATAAACTGTTCAGAATGCTGGCATTTCAGGAAATCCAAATTTGGGCGAAAATTGGGCGAAATTCAGAATGCATGTGAAATTATTTAAATTTGAAAAACATGAATTAAAAATGAGTGCGGCCTTTCTTTCTGGCGGGGCCGGGTGTGCATGTTACAACTGAAGGTTTTAATATCAGTATTCTTACTAGAATTATCGTAGAACAGAATCAATTATGAAACATACCTTATACGCTTGTCAATTAATATACTCTAGAAAGTAGACAGAAGTGTTCTAAAGCATATCTTTGCATTCTCCATTTATGACTTGACTCTAGAGTTCCTTTCTTTGAAACAGTTTTATATATTTCATTTAATAATTTAATGAAAACTATAAAATATAATATATCTTGTTTTCGTTATCAAGGAATTAAATTACATGTTTTAAATGCGATATGCACATTATGTTTTTTAAATATTTATTATTTATTATTTGTCTAATCATTTCTATAATATATAAATTCATTTATAAGCAAACCTTACCTATTAACGTCTATTTTATAAAAAAATACCATTTCATTTTTATCAATATTTGAAATATGTTTTATTTATAATCAGTATTATTTAATCCATCCTCCATATATATATATATTGTTATACATAGGTATCTAGTGTATGCTTTTATCTAAGAAACCAAGTATACTTTTAAGGATTGCAACATTCAGAGTCTTTTTTATTATTTTGTTAATTATCTTCTTAATACTCAACCCACATATAAAATAATACATACATACATATGTATAATTCAACTATAAACGCTACTTGAGAAACTTTATGTCTACTTTATATAACATGTAAAACATTCAACAAAATAAGAGAAATTATAAATTTACTGCATCATGTTTGTTTAGGCATAGTAGGCATTTTATTTACAATGTATGTTATTCATATCTATATATATATATATATATAATACCTACTTGTTACTAATGGAAGTTGCTACTTCTTCTTTGTTAGTCATAATGTAAAAAAGGTAATATTTATATTTTTAACGTATTGTCATATTTATATTGATGCTGTTATTGTTAAACTTTTATAATTATAGTCTAGTTTATTGGTGTGCATAATATTCATTTTATTAATTAGATTACAATTATGTGATTTTGAATCTTTTGTATGTATCGTTGTCTATTAATTATTGATGGCATTTATATTAAATGAATAATTTCATATTTTGTACTTATGGTATGACTGCATTTTGGTTGATTATCATAGATTTTATTAAAAATAATTTTTATTTAAAATTAGATTTTCACTATTTTTGCAAATATGGAATACTTCACATTAATATGACATTTTTTGCGAAAGATTATATAATAAATTGTTTTTGCTGCATTAAATTGAAAATTTATTAGAAATTCTAAACAATTTTTTTTAAATCATTATGTGTAAACAAATTTGAGCCAATTCTATTTCGATATTAAACTGAATAAAAAATTAAGTAAGTAACAGATTAATTTATAATTACTAATTAATTTTTTAACGCTTAAAATTGATAGTTTTATAGGTAGGTATTGAAAACAAATTTCATTCTGTTAAATTTATAGTTTTAAGAAAATACCTTTATATTTGTAAAGCATAATTGTGATTTTATTGGTGGTTTGTGTAGTTATATATATACAGTTTAATTTATCAGTTTAATTATAATAATGCATCTCTATCTACGCATATGAAACATACCACAATAAATAGAAATCTTATACAAATGAGAAGAGATTTAAAAGATTGTTTTTACGTTTATTCTAAAGTTGTATATATATGTGCATTTAATTAAAAGATAACTTAAACAATTAATTAAATGGAGAAATATGACTGGAATGAAAATAAAAATATTATTTTTAAATGCAATTTTATTATGTGAAGTTGTTTTCTTAATTTGTAAAAAAATTATTAAATATAAATACATAAATAATAACTTGATATATAATTTATTTTATAAATTAAATTCTTCGATTAATTACATAAAAGTGTACACTTATATGTAATTCTTTAATTTTAAGACTTGCAGCATTAAGCTATTTACAAGTTATTACTTAAAACATATTTTAAAAGTAATTTGTAAACATACATGTATATAAAACGGAGTAGTTATAATATTAAAATACTCAAAATAAGTTACACAATATGTAGTAGTCTTATAAGTAATATAATCTGACTATTTTGCCAACAATTGTGCAGGCCTATTCCTTTCACATAATTTACTCTATATATGTATATTGTTTTAGGTTATGTGCTAGTAGCATGTAAAAGAATTTTAAGTATATAGGTATATTATATATTGATTTTAATCTACTACAAATATAGCAACTGTATCAGAATAATTAATTGTGTGCCTCAATAATGAACTAATCGCCTTTTAAATTAGTTGTAATATTCTCATATTGTAAATAAAATAAAATAGATATTTCAAATATACACAATTATATTTATATATATATATATACACCTTATCTGAAATTTGCAGTCAAGAATTCCATAGATTTTTCCAAATGTATATTTGAAACATGACAGACTGCACACGAGTATGACAAGCCGAACGAACCTTTTCGTGTCGCCATTCAATCGACTGGACACTGTTGCCAGCCAGGGACGGGGAAAGTAATTATGTTCCGAGCTGGGGTTCGAACCCATTCTCACAAACTCTTAAACAAATCTGGAGCCACCTCAGCGCTCTCTCCTCCGCCACCGATATCACCCTCCAGTGGGTCCCCAGCCATTGCGGGCTCCTAGGGAATGAAGCCGCGGACGTCGAAGCCGCCAAAGGAGCTAAGCTTCCTCAGACTGGCCCTGTCGACCTCTCGTCTGTCCGCTCGGCCATCACCCGCTTCATAAAATCCTCCGAAAATGCCGCCTACTCCGCCGATCCGCACAGCGCCACCCACAGGGCCTGTACAGGGGGCTCCTCCAAACCCTCCTCCGAGCGCCACTCTCGCGCCGACACCATCACTCTCGCGC
>JAYRBW010152354.1:0-14217 GCA_036023295.1 Invenusta paracnida | reverse complement strand
ACGGGATGCCAGCACAAAAAGGTCTGTGTTATAAGTCACGTATTCCTAGGTACAGAGGTCATATAGATATAGGTTAAAACACATACATAAAGCCTCCTCTATCAAGACACAGAGACATGACTCGTGCCAGGCCTGACCAACTTTACACCTCTTACAACACATGCAGGCCACGTACACCGAAGTCACTTGGTAATATAGAGATATAGGGGAAGTAGAAGAGTACAGGAAAAAGAGGAATGATATAATGTTGCCCTACTAAAGGAAGTTGCGCCAACAAGTTGGCTGTTTGTAAAGGTGACTGGAACACTTATAAGTTATGTAACAAGTGTCCTTCCCACTTAGCTTGGGTTATTGGGATATCGGTAACAAATTTAGATATACGTTATGTAAGTATAGGGCACTTTACGAAAATGCATGTGAACAGCATTTTAAATATATATATGTAACATAGGATGAAATATACAGAAGGATAATTCAGTTAGAGCTTTTGAGCACTAAGCTTATTAAAACAAGAACCGGATCGCGGCCAATTAGAATTGGGTCCTGTTACAATCTTTTTTATATAAATTATAATACTTTTGTATATTATTCATTTAATTTAGGTTATGTTTTCATTGTATTTCACATATATACAAATTTTAATCTTCGAGATTATTTTATTGTATTTTTACGATTAATAGAGAAACATATGTAAAGTATTTGTAACGTATATATATTATATTTAATAATGTAGCCCTTTGCCCTTACCTTAGCCCTCATATAAGTATTTTCTAGATGTGTTAATGTATTGTTGTATAATATATTATAAATATACATACTTAACCAGGCTGTTATAAAAGTAACTCCATAAGCACACTACACTTACTACTAAAAATACTTTATTGAAAAAAAGTAGATGAATAATTACAAAAATATTATTTACAGTAAATTAATTAAAAATGTGTGTCAACAATAACATGAACAAGCCAAACAGACAAAATGTCATGACATTGATCATTATTTTCAAAAATTGTTTTTTAATTGTTGATGTTTTGACATGAACCTTAGTAAACAGGTTAAGGTAGAACTTACTAATTTAACTTACTTAAATAATAACTATACTTAATATTCTTAAATTAAAGTACTTACTTATTAAATTGGTAACAGGACAAATTATACCTGAGACAAGTCTTAACCAAGTCAAGTTATACCCAAATTTTATTACATTATATGTGTATAAATACATAATTAATAGCAGCAACATATAAAAATGTGGTAATCAAGTTAATAATGATCTACAAATTCATAGTCATGACTCAGACATAAAAATATATAAATTATGGCATGGCCATGGGATATTTAATTATAATATTAATATATTGTCATAAAATAAATATATATATTATACAATTTAGGTATGACTTGTCTCAGGTATGAGTTGTCTTGGATTAATTAAATTTAAAGGTGATCATATAACTATTTACTAGTTATATGATCACCTTTTAATTTAATGAATCCATGACCAAGACTATACTACAAATAAAATTGCCTGATTGTCAGGCAATATCGCCTGAATGTCAGGCATGCCTGACAATCAGCCAATTCATTTCATTAAATTCAGGCATGCTTGATGATCAGGCAGTCAAACGCCTTAGTGTAAGGCGCCTGACAATCAGCTGCAGTTAGATTCCTGAAATTCAGGTGCGCCTGATGATCAGGCAGTCAAACACCTGAGTGTTAGGCGCCTGATAATCAGCCAGTTAGTATACTAACTGTCTAATAGTAGTAGTAGTATGACCTTATCTGAGTACTGTAATACTAATATTGAAACTAAATGCTTAATACTATTACTAATAGTAATATTTCCAATGTGAAATAAATGTAATTTAGAATGTAAAATCTAACTTTAATTACTATTGCATTTTTGAAAGATTAATAATATATACATTTTTCAATAAATAAATCAAACACACTGACACTGGACACAATCATATTTCTAAATCTAATTATAATATTTAAAACTACTATTAGTATTGTTTAATAATTATTTTAATTATTATATTTTATATTCACATATTATAAATTATATTTTTCATAACTAATATTAATTTACTGTACCTTTTATATTTCTATACCTTTTTCATTTAGATTCTATTCATATTCAATATTTTACTTTATTAATCAAATATAACAATTAACAATATAATTATTATAAGAAAACATATCTCAATAAACATAGCCATAATCCCCATTTTTTTATATTTAAGAAATCCTTTTTAATATTTTATTTTTAATATCATATTGGATTGTCAGATGCTATGATCAATGGAATATTATCAGAAAGAAAATTTCATTAAGTATGATCCCTTATTATTAATAACTTATTATCATTTCAAAACATATTTTTTAATGAGTGCACTTTTTCCATAAATTTAGGAGATAATTAATATATTTAATCATTGAAGAGTTAACTTTTCTCTGTGTATATATAAATATATTGTACAATGTATATCCAGGCTGTCCATAAAGTGATACAACTCAGAAAATCAAAAGTAATAAGAGTTTAAAATATAGATTTTTGGACTATATGTCTGCAATATTTCTACAATTTACAACTGCAATAAATTTAAAAAACAGATTTAAAGTCACTTGCAAGGTCATCTCATTATATCCTTACAAAATTAGAGTGATAGACTCCTTAAAAAATACCAATTTTGAAGAATGAGTTTTATTTTCTGACATGGTTAATAATTTATGTTGACAAAGATCCAATATTTATTAATTTCTCTTTCTTAAGTGATGAAGCCTAATTTTACTTAACAGGCTGTGTTAATAATTAAAACACTAGATGGTTCATGGTGATCACTGGATAATTCTCATAAATTTGGAGAAACTCTATTGCACTTCCTAAAAGTGGGTGTTTGGGCAGAACACAATTGTTATGCTTATTTAATTATTAAATGAATACCAATGTTTTTTGGAACTTCATTGATTAGTTTGTTAACACTATCTCTTTGAGAAATGACAATAGTATGGTTCCAACAGGATAATGTTGAACAAATGTTGAAATCAATATTTTGAGGAAACATTTTAAATTTGAACTTTTTCCACCTTGGTCACCAGATTTAACCTCTTGATTTTTATCTATGAGGATATATGAAGGATTGGGTGTTTAAAAAATCCAACATCTATTGATAACTTGAAAGATTACATTACCTACTGAAGAGTTTACTAGCATAACTCAAACTCTCAGGAAGTTATCTTAAAATATTGTTAAAAGAGCACACCTATGCTCCTCATAGTCAGGAAGATATTTTCACACTTTTAATCATGCTATATGGTACATATTGCTATATTGAAATATTTTTCTATTGAAATATTGTTTAAAGAGCATACTTGTGCTCCTCACAGTCAGGAGAAGCACCAACTATATTTATATATATTTACAAATTTATTTTCTGTTGCATTACTTTATGCACACCCTGTATATACAAGGTTGTTTATTTTCTTCTAATTATGTCAGTGCCATAACCTCAATAGGGCATGTGCCACATATGCAGCCCTCAGTGGAGAGTAAATTATTTTTTACTACATATTTCATTAGTATTAAATTATATAAGCTTGCATAAAAGTGAGGTTGAGGGGGTGGTGCTATCTGTACTCCTCTTCAGTCAAAATTCATGCTACATCACTATTAAGAAAAGTATGCTCAGGAATAATTAAAGTTATTGATTAAAATTATTATTACTTTCATGATTTCATTGAAAAGTGTGCATGGAAATGATTTAATTTCTAAATTATGTATTAAATCCTTAATATTTTGGGAAAGAAGTGAGCTTAAATTTTTTTAATATGTAACATTTTATTAAAAAAAGAGTTATCACAGAAATGGTTAAAGTTGTTAATTACTTACTGTTTACATTATTTCATCAAGAAAAGTATACTAGACAATATTAAAATTTGAGAAAGATCTTCTGTAAACATTATTTTATTAATAATTATAGATAATCCTAATTTTTAATATTTGTGAACTATAATTTTTTATAAATGATATTCTAGTTATTTAAATATACTTTTTGTTATTTTATTATTGTAAATATTTGGTTTGGTTATCCTAATATTCTGAGCTCATTTCTTTATTTAATTAGACATATCCCTATTAAAAGTAGTAAAAGATTACACACACTTTGCTTTAAAACACTTATATTTTTGATTAGTTTTCAAGTTAAATATGAAATATATATTTTAATACATTTATAATGTATTTCCTTTTACAACTTTTTTATACATCAGAAATAAGGTTGAGCACATGGTTGGTTTTAAGTGTCTTCCATAATGTAATGTCATGGGTTTCAATTTAAAAACTTATCTTTAGATTTTGTTTCTCCTCTTCAGAATATTTGTTATCTGCCTTAAACATTATCTACTAAAAATGTGTTTTCTTTGATAGTTAACATAATGAATTGATAGATAACCAACTTAAAGTTATAAAATATATTTAAATTTATATCATTACTAAACTATATAAAAACTATATAAATATAAATTGAAAACATTCTTTCTTTTTATATTTTTATATTGGTTGACTTAAATGTTGAAATAAAATACTTTTTTGATTGATTAAAATATTTTGATAATATAATTTTTTTGAAAATGTTAGGATATAGCATTACTTTCTGTTGGGAGTGTAACCCCATTTCAATAACAGTTTTAACACAAAATTTGACACACGTTTTTTGAGTAAATATAAATATATAATAAAATGTTATTAAACATTTAATATTTAATGGTATAAAAATATTTAACAAAATATGTTCACTAAATTTTAAAATATTGTCTGGCTCTTTAAAAAAATGCTTCTGCACATATTTTGCAAGCCTGTATTATAAAAAAGTTTGAAAAATTGAAACATATTTATAATTGGACACCATAAAATGTATTGGTCATTTATTTATTTATTTAGTTGTAATGTTATATTATATCCTAACAGAAAATGTTTGATATATCATTGATTTCTGTTATGCACCATCTGTGTAACACCATTTCAATACATATCAGTTTTAACACAAGATTTGACAAGTTTTTTTTAGTAAGTATAAATATATATTTATTAGCTATATTTTTATTTATCTATTTGCTTGTTATGTTAATTTATGTTTGACAATTTTTAGTATTTAGGATGCTAAATTCCAAGTTTACTTAAATCTAACTATTTAACTAAGCGGTGTGCCCAAGTTTATTGGTTTGTTTTTTGCATGAAATATAGAAATTATAACATTGAACTTTTATAATCATTGTAATTTATAAATTTGTAATATTTTTGGAGGGTTTAAATATTTATGCCTATTCCAAAAATTAATTAGTATTCCAAAATTTAAAACACATTTATTTAATATGCCATTTGATTTGTTATATTTGTACATGTTTATTTTATTATAATTACACAACATTACATTTGTGTAGTATTTTTTAAATTCTATAATTTAATTTCTTTACCCTAAAAATGTTTCTTGTTATAATTATAATGATAATATGTATATTTTTGTAAAGCACCACATATTGCAAGTAATGTCTGCAGCTTGCAATAACTGCTTTAATAATAAGAATATGTTCTCTAGATTGCAGATGAAGATTCATGAAGTGCTTCAATGCTCATTCA
Organism: Invenusta paracnida; assembly: GCA_036023295.1. Taxonomy (NCBI): domain Eukaryota; kingdom Metazoa; phylum Platyhelminthes; order Proseriata; family Coelogynoporidae; genus Invenusta; species Invenusta paracnida. Next base: position 8,579 of record JAYRBW010152354.1, on the reverse strand, counting down.
ACAGTTGGTATCCAAATTTTATTCATCAGACTATAAAAAGGTAATCATAATTTTTTATATACATACCATATTATTCAGAGTCTAAGCAACACTCCGTGTTTTAGTCTTAAATGTGTAATTTTTTTTAATGTTTTGAGTCTAAGCTGCACCACCCCTCCCTCCCCGAGTTTTGAGTTTTTTTGGTTCAAAAATTGTTTTGTCAGTATTAAAAAAAATTGTTTATGATATTTAGATATACCTGCCTTTACATAATTGAAACACAGGTAGAATACATTATGCAGAACAATTGTTATCATTTATTTTAAAATGTTATAAAAAATACTTTTAAATATTTTTTGTTATCAATATGTTAAGTATTTTTGCTGTCACACCCCCAACTTTTCATTAAAATATATGAGCTTAACATTTTGGCTTAGACTACGGAAAATATGTTACTTACATATATGTTACTTACATATTATACTTTTATATACATACTACGAATTCAGTACATACAAAGAATAGCACTGTAAACAAAGATAAATGCAAAAGTAGTATTATAAATGATTGTTGAACTGTAAAATATGATTATCTTTGTATTTAAGGATAATTCTAATTCTAAATGAATAGTAAAAGTTTGGAAACTCAATTAAAATACTTAATAAAACATTTTTTTCTTTACATTTTCTGCAGTTAGATATAAATCTTAAATTGTTATATTTTTACTTGACATTTTAATTAATATATTATAATAGTTTACTAATGACTTTCTTGAATTATTGTTATTGTTATTGAGATTTCAATTTATTTATTATTTATGTGAATACTTTAAACTTCAAGCTTCAATTTTACAATTTCTGTAATGTGGAAAAAATTGTTTTATTTTTTAAGCATCAAATTTATGTTTTAAATTTCAGTCATATTATTCCCTTATCAAGTGATTTTATAAGTTACCTACATTCTGATGGTATTATTCTTCCTGAGGGGTAAGTTATATATAATGGATATATATATATATATAATGTGCTATACATGTAATGTATTTGAAATATATGGTAATGTTTCATTGGTTATATTAATATGTTCTATTTTGATAGGATTTTCTTATTTTTCAAATAAATTTAATATTTGTTTATTGAAAATTACTACCTATCAGGTAAGTACTACATATATCTGTATCATACTTAAATAATCAAATTTTATGTTTTAAATAATTTGAAGTTGTTAGTTTATCTCATGACTGTTAACTATGAAATTTGATATTTTAAGACTAATTTAATATACTTTTTAGATGAAATTATTTAATTAAAATATAAATTCATTAATAAATGCAATGTATAAACTTTTAAGAATGATTGAATTGCTTTTTGGTATTTATCTTTTGTTTAATAGTATTTTAATGTTTCATGTCCCATGTTTCCTATTTTTATGTGGTACTGTTAATTTATATATATAATATATTTTTCAAGTGTTACTTTCTCCTCACAGTACATTATTTATTGTAACTTATGCTATATTGATGAATTATTTGATCTGATGTAATATTTAGGTCCCGTCATGGACTGCATACAAAGGCTTCAAATGAAAGTGATGATAGTGATGATAATAAGGTGGAATATGCGAAATATCTTATATCCATTATTTTTTAGCAGCAGCTTATTTGTAAATATTTTGTTAATTTGTTTTTTAGACTAATTGGTCTGAGGATGAAAATAACTCCGATGAAAAGGTCAATAAGCTATTACATATTTCAAAATTGTTACATAATTATCCGTTGTTTACTGATGTAGTTAACAATTACATATAGTAACTACTTGTAGTTACTTGTGTACTTGTTAGTTTAAATAACATTTCTTATATACCAGCGGCTAATATAGTATATAAATAAAGCTTTACAATTTTTTAAATAATACGTTTTAAATAAAAATATATATATTGAGTATTAATTCTTTATGTGGAGTTTAATATCTTTGTCCTATGTTTAGCGCATGTATTTAAGTAATATTACTTCGCCTATAATATATCACTTAACATTTTTCTTCTTAAAAAAGTATGTTGTTTTAAAATAATAATTTATTATATTTTTTTATTATGATACGACAAATAGTAATGTTATCTAATGTTTGATATTTAATACAAATTACTAGATCTAGCAATCTTGTAATACTTTTATGTATTTCATAGTTCTTAAAAAAACAATAATTTAATTTTATGTTATCCAAGTTGACATTGACATAATATAGTATCCATGCACCACAATTGATGGTGTATGTCATGTAGACAGAATTACAAGGAAATACATATGCTGTCTTTATTATTTTGTGTATACTGTTAGTCCTTTGAAATTAACAACTTTCTGATATATAATTATAAATCATTTTGCGCATGTATTTCAGGTTCCTAAGTTTGAAGAATTAGACAAGAAAATAGTCTCTTGTCTGAATGATCTTGAAGGCGTCGCTTTTCCCAAATTAAACTGGAGTTCGCCAAGAGTTGGTTCTTTTTCTAAGAATTATTACCTAGAATCCTAGCATTTTTGATTGTTTTATTTATATTTTATAGGATGCATCCTGGGTCGCTTTGGGGAATTCATTAAAGTGCAGAAATCCTTCGGATGTTTATTTACTGTTGAAAAGTTCGGATTTTATAGCGCATGATTTAGACAGTGCGTAAGTTTAGCAGCTACATTATTGCTTTTATATTATCAGTAAAACTAAATCTCAATATATATTAAATTATATTTGTTTAGGTAAACATTTTTTTACTTGTTTAATAAATAAAAAATAATTTATTTCACATATTACTTTATGTTTGGTAGTCATACAACATATTTAGAGAAAACTAAAGTATCGCTTTGCATGCTTTGAAGTAATTTTTACATTTTACATAGGTCTAAGTCTTATATCTTTACTCCAAACTAGTTTCAAACTATGTGACGACGTGGAAGGAAATGAGCCATCTATCGATCGGTTTTTGGTTCTTCGGAAGTGGTGCGAGATTAGACCGGAGGGTGAATTCAGATGTTTTGTGAAATCGAAGGTTTTGATAGGTGCTTAGTTATATCTTGATTTTATTTTTGTCACGTAAACAAAAACAGATAATAAAAAGTTTATCATTTCAGGTGTTTGTCAGCGACATTGTGATTTGTATCTTGATCACATAATTAAGGAGAAGTCCTCAATTTTGAAGGAAATTGAACAGTTCTTTAACCAATTTATCAAAGATAAATTTATCTTAGACAGTTGTAAGTTTAAATTTTATACACTTTTTATTCAAAACTCGCTTAATATAGAAATAATATCTATTTTTAAATGAGTATTAATGTCTTTCTTTCTTGAATTATACACATTTTATTTACATTTATGTGAAGTAGTTACACAGTTTCTATTTATAAACATTTTTATTTTGAAATGATATCTAGATGCAATACTTTTGTTCTGTACATAATACTATACAAATGTACTTTCTAAGAAACTTAAATACATTTCCGAAATTTCTTATTAGTGTAAATTATAATTGATTTTAATCATTGGATACATATTTGATTATCTATAAAAAATAATAAAAAATTGTCATACATTTCCTCTATTGGATTTTATTTCTCATAATTTTTCTTTTTTAGATGTTTTCGATGTATACAGGAGATCTAGTGTAAGAACATTTGATGAGTATTTTAAGCTTGAACTACTTTTTGTTGAGTATAAGTATCTTATCATTTAACCGTATCTCCAATCAACTATTTTCAGTGTAAATTCTTCCTTATCGATTTCAATACATTCAGTCCTATTACTGATGGCTTGTTCTTTAGCTGGGACGAGTTAGAAGATAATAGGATTTTTGATGAGTCGGTGAGATAACGGACTATTTGATAAATATTCAATGTTAATTTTTTAATAACATTAAACTACTATACACATGCTTATAATGGGAATCTTAATATAAGAATATTTTTCGACAAAGGTAGACTAATTTTATTTGTTTATAACATATTTTCAAGTACTATATTTCGAAGTTCATTTTTTCATACACGTATTAATAAAACAACATTAAAACACTTCTAGTGGTACTTCATGTAAAGATTTATATAATGAGGGTTTACAGGGTTTACTATATTACCTTTTCTTTCAACGGTTTTTTCCCTTATTGATTTTTCACTTCATTTTTAATGATTTTGGAATAATTCAAAATTGCCACTTCTTTTCGTACTGAATATTCTATAATAATATTTATAATTCACATAGTGTAATGTAATATCAATGATTATAAATTCTCTTATAGGGAATGAACTATACTTATTAATTTCAGAATTTTAATTTGTATTTCTCGTGTTAATTATTTATAATTTATGAAACATATTCTCATTTAATTAATACTTATCTTCAGTTCTTTTTATTAATTAAATTATCTTATTTCTATAATATTATGTATATCTATGCATTGAATTTTTTAATTTATGATTTATTTTAACAAAATGTTTGGGATTTGACCTGTCTATTTAGCTTCCATTGATGCGTATCCAAGAATCTAATTCCGGTATTCAACCAAGTGTCTTTAAGCAGTATGCAGTTCCCCAAGATTTCATTGATCTATCTCACGGAGAGGACCCTAAGAAATTTATTGATTTCTTGGCTATGGTAGACCTATTCATATTGTTACTTTTACACTATGTTGTAATACACAAATATTGAAATAATTGGTATTGATATAAAAGTTTATATATTGATTTAATATGATTTATACGTCATGAAAAAATGTTTGAATTTGAATAATTGATTATGAGCTTGCAATTTTTTATAAATTTGTTTTTTTAATATAGTGTTATAAATTCGAAATGTTTATAACTTGCGTAACCCTACGACTACCCAGACGAGTAGTTTAGTGGGGATCATGCGTGACATGCCCCCCCCCCCCCCCGGGTCAAAACTTTGGATGCGCCCCTAGGTACATATGCGCCCTTACAAGACAAAGATCTACCTATTATTGGTATATCTATGTTATTTATTTTGTCTATGCTATTTAGTATTCCGTATCTATAATGTCTCCATATTAAAGTTCATTCCTGTTGTATTTATTGATATAGAACCGTCGATATAGCTATTACTGTATTTAGCATAAATATAACCTCTATTATAAGTTGTTTCACTATAATTCATTTGTTGTTTAGATAATGTTTTAAATGCGTGTGCGAAATTTAGAAGTTTGATAATCAAAGTATGTTTATCTATATTATTTATAATTAAACTAGTATAATATATAAATATATAGTAAGTACACTGACAATAAAAAACGAAACGGCTCATAGCCTTGAGTTACAAAAGTTGCACAAGAAACGGCAATTGAGAAACAGCAAAAAAATTACCCCAAAAAACTATCAAAAAGTGTGGCAAATAAAGTATAAACGAAACATGTATTACAATTTACATTATATTAAGCACATTTTTTTTATATTAGTTAAAAAATTGTACCCAAAGCGGGGACCAAACTCGATACCTTTTAAGCGTGATAAGTTACCAACTACACTATAACCCTGGGGCTAACTTACTAATTAAGAATTACATTGACTTTGAGACAGTTGCAGAATCCATCACATTGTATGCCATTCACCTCCCCGATGACATTCAATCGTGCCGAAATGAATTCCAGAGATGGAAACGGAAATGTGCGAATACTATGGATGGGCCGACGTCAATTGTTTCAACTGTGAAAACCCTTTACCCAAACATTCATGCACGCAGTCCTCCAAATCTTCGCTATACTATCCCTGTCTCAAATACAACTGCAGAACGATATATAAATATACTCGTACATCTCTGTTTTAAATAGAATTTCACTTCGATGACCTTCGTATAGTCATTCATTATATTAAATTTAATTCTCTTGTCCCGTTCATGTTGTAGTAATTTTTATGTTTATTAATTATTTCAGAGAACACAAGAACAAGAAGAAGATAGTGATTCAGACTGAACGTTATTGAACTTGGAATTTGTGTTTTACTATCACTCTGTATATATCATATTTAAAAAATAACTTGTTGGTTAAATTAAAATTGGTTACTGTGTTTCTTCAGCAAATAATTATGTATATATATATATATGTCTATTTAATGATGTTTTGTTCATATTTGTATCGCAATATATTAATGTTCTATATATTACAATAGAAATTGTATTTTCTAAAATAATTTGTGTTTTTTGCTATAATTATGAAATAGAGCAGTTTTGTTTTATAATCTTACATTACTCTGGACCAAAATATTTGGTAAAGTTTGAAACTTTTATATTTTTTAGAATGAATCCAAATTTAAGGAAAATACCTACTATTGAGTATTGTTTAATTCAATTGTAATTAAGAGTAGCAATGCTTATTTTTAACCAACATATATTTATTGATACTTTTTATATACTGTTTAACTCTATAGATATTTGAAATATTCTATTTTGAATATAAAATTATAAAATATTTTGATTTCAATTATAAACTAATGGAAACATTAATAAATAACTTCAAAACAGAAAACGTGTTATTCAAAAACTTGATTTCCGACAATGTTGCTTTATAAGTTTAATTCTATTTTATCTTAACACTTAAAGCTGTAAATATTTGATTAATTTTTCATTAAAAGTGTTTTTATTTAAATTACTATAGCTCTAAATCATTTATTAAATTAATTTATAATAAAAATTTCAATTTGTCGGATAAAGATACACGGCATATTCTATATACTCGTACATATCGTTATATAGATTTCACTGTTATACAGTTTATCAAAACATTATACTGTTCTATTTAATAGTAGATGCAATATATTTATAGATTTACTGTCGATATATCTGTGAATAATAGATGCAGGGACGAACTGTTTAAAGTATTCCCTGAACAGATTTGCCTTATTCAAAGAAAGACAGCATTTAAAAATGTGAAAAGTTAAAAATTAGTGACATTTTTTGTGGAATTTTCTAAATTCTGTTTCATTATAATTATGTGTTATCCCCGTTCGAGATATTTTACAAAAAATGTCTGGCTTGTTGCATCATTATTTATGTAAATTTTGTGAAATATTCATATCATAAAATCCCAATTGAACAATTGTTAAAATATTTATATATTTGATTATTATAATATTAACTGATGCAGTACTATAAAGCAAATCTAACTTCGATTCCTTTAATCTGGCTCTCTCGCAGCTAAAATATAATTAATTTTGTAATTATATACCAGAGTATTGAAATGAAACAAAGGCACACATTTATGAACATATACAATATATTTCATAATTAAATCACAGTAATCCGTTAGCTATATATACTAGCGGATTATATATATATTAATATTATTAATACTAGCTATTAATCCGATTATTATCTTAAGAATCTTGATATCCAACAAGCTTATTGGATATCATTAGTTTATCTCCTGTAAATCAATTAGCTGAGAATTTATAATGTCCATTGTTTCAACTTATCAAGCAATAAGCAAAATAATTGCTCTTCTCTGATTGATTTCCTCTAAGACAACTTAATCCTAGTTTTTTCTTCAGATTCCCTCACAATTAACAATAATAGTTTATTTCTGAGTTCAATAATAAAAGTATGTATATACAAATAGTGTATAAAGAATTTAAAATAAGTCAATAATCCAAGGGAAACAGAGCAACTACTCCTATAACTGATTTATTTAACTGTTAACTTAATTTTTCTTCATGAGATTAGTTAATAATTTCTTCTTTTACACAAGTCTTTCTCAAGATACTTTTTATTATATTATATTAACAAACGTATAATTTAAAAGTCGTATAATATTATGTTACATGTTATATTTTAAAAAATATGTTATATAACATATTTTGTAAAACATAACATGTAACATATATTGAGTCGTCCAATGGAGTGACCTTTAGAGCACTTTCCCCAAGTAATATAGATAAGCTGCGCATGCGTTATAGTAACAATTACATCTTAATAATCGAGAGAAAACAAAAGTAATTTTTTTGTTATTAGAATTATAGACAAAGGCAAATATATTTATATCGGGTATCTTTATTGTGACATAAGTGTATACTCAAATATCATATATAGCTCTTAGCATAAGAATACACAAATAAGGCTATACCTAAGAGGTTTGACCACAATAATCAGCAAAAGGTTTCCAGAGAAATGTGACTTAAAAATCATTATTTGTTCGGCTAAGTGCGAATTTACGAAATTCTTTTCGGCACTGTGAGATGCTACAATAACAGTCTACAGATAGTATGGATTACATTTTTTAATAGCATTGCATTACTTAATCCATTTATGTTAAAATTATCAAAATTCATTAATTTTCTACTGTTGATAATATACTAAACATATATACGACTATGAAATATTAAGAGTCGAAACTGTATAATTATATTATTAGAGGCCGCGATTTTGAAACACTGACCTTAATTCATATGTTTTAACATAAATTCGTAACTAATTTAGTAGTAGGGGAGGTGTGTTACGAACTAATCCCCCCCTTTGTTCCCGAGAACAAAGACCCTCACCCCCTCACGTCCAATCAGGATCGAGCAAGTCTCCAGCCAATGAAACGCCGCAAGGGTATATAAGGAACGTGCGAGC
>JAYRBW010152353.1:0-35939 GCA_036023295.1 Invenusta paracnida | reverse complement strand
TAATAAATTCATGTGAAACGCGATTATTTCTACTGATAAGTATGGAAGCTGATAATTCTGGACCGATAATTATCAGACTGATATTCTTTATGAAACGGGCCCCAGATGAGGAGCAGCTGAAAGTTCAATTTTGAGAATTTAAAATGAATCGAATATTTGTATTAATTTTATCAAAAAGCAATGACCATAGAATCAATAATGAGGATACTGAATAAATTTCATGCATATATGTGTGTATAAATTTAAAATTGTCCCTATACCGAATAATGTGAAACAAACAGATAACAAAATTCACAATTCCAACTTCACTTTAGAGAAATGTATTAGTATTATAACATTATGTATACGTATTGCATATACGTGAGTAAAAATAGGCATGTATATGGTGTACTCTTATCACCGTATAAAAATAAATACAACATTTAACACCTAAACATTTTTATAAAATTAACAATTGTTTTCACTTTAAAATAGTGAAATAAAAGGAAGTGTACTATGTGTTTCTTATCATATAACATTTTAATTTATATAGCGAGATATTTTAAACATTTTGGAGTCCTTGAAATGATAACTGAGTTCAACAGAAGAAGATTTTGTATGCACGGAATAACATATTTTAGTCTACTAATTTGTTACAGTCACTTTAGAAGATGCATTATATTAATATCCACATTTTCATTAAATTTCTCTACCGTCTTGCGATGTTGTCATAACCACCAGTATAAGCCAAAGGATCCATAACTTTTCGTTTGCGAGTAACAATATTGTCATATCCACCGGTGTAAGCCAAAGGATCCATCAATCGACTCCTCTTTCGGGTAGCGATATTGTCGTATCCACCGGTGTAAGCCAAAGGATCCATCAATCGACTCCTCTTTCGGGTAGCGATGTTGTCGTATCCACCGGTGTAAGCCAAGGGATCCATCAATCGACTCCTCTTTCGGGTAGCAATATTGTCGTATCCACCGGTGTAAGCCAAGGGATCCATTAGCTTTCTTTTCCGGGAAGCGATATTATCATAACCACCGGTAAACGCAAGCGGATCCATGACTGATCTCTTTTTTACATTAGACCGTTTAGCCTGGAGATAAGTAAATAATATGCAGTTTCAATTTTATAAAATAAATTAAACGTCTAGTGTGAAATTCAAATAAAAATTATATTTAAAATGAAATAAAATAAAATAAAATGAAATAAAATGAAATAAAATGAAATAAAATGAAATAAAATGAAATGAAAAGAAATTAAATTAAATTAAATTGACCTTAACAACTCGGACAGCTCATAATAATTAGATCAATCGTTTTAAACTTTATAAGTAAACTTTTTTATTTGAGTGGTGTGGTGTACTATGTACAATTTGTGTTAATATAGTATTTACAAATTTTATATTTATCATTATGTATAGTATAATAAAATGAATTCCTTTTAATATAAAATGTTAATCTTTATTTATGTATATTTATTTAAGTATTAAATGTTTTCAAATAAAAACTATTTTTAACGCATTTTGTACATTATGAATAAATTAAAATTATTTTTCATATTAAAACATTATAATAAAAGTATGGTTCTCCCTTTGCAACATGATATAACTATAAAAGAAACATATTTTTTGTGTTGCTGTAAATGATAAAGTTTACAGTAACACTGGAATTCTGTTTCTTTTATAAATATAAAACATTGCACAGCATATTCTAAAAATAGTACTTTAAGCAGCGTATGTTTCTAGTGTTGTCGGAGTCACTCATTATACCTGTTAAATATAATAACAGTATTACAGCTAATTAGCACAAGTTTGTAATAAAAATGGAAAGCTATTTACTTGATTTCTTTATATTTTCACAAGTTATATATTACGGTAACATTCAAAACGGAATTTATGCCATTATGTATTTAATACTATGAGGCATTTTAACAAGAATTTTAAATAAACAAATTGAACTTTGATTAAACTATTACATTATTATTACTCGAATATTAATACATAACTTTGTTTAGTAATTTTTGCATTTTTAAAACAACAATTCTTGCTATTATACTTCCCGACTAATTTTGGTTTCCAAACAGTTACATGTCATGTTGAATTTTCGAGTATTGTATTTACGTTAAAAAATTATGAAAGTTAATCTTTGTAATATATCTCATACAGATGGAACTATACTGTCACTAAATGAATCTTATTCCTGGTAAAAAATCAAGGAATAATAATCTATTGTTCCCTTTATTGTTTCTATCTACTGTTTAATGTATATATATTTGATATAATAATCTGAAATTTAATATACAGATGTCAAATCCAATCCTTTTCCGGAAGGATACTTTTTAGCTCATATATAATGGTCATTGTTTTCTCTTCAATCATATTCTTTAACAAAAAATGCAACTTATAGTTTATACATATAATATATTATAATATAAATATAATATACATATAATATACATATTATAATATACACATAATATACATATAATATATTATATGTACATATATAATAATAATAATTCCATGATTTATATTTTTTGCTATCAAGCGAAAATTCTGTTAGATGATTTACAAGTTGGTTGATTGTTCATTAGGTACATTTATACATAATATTTTATTTTTATGCACTTTTTATACATTAATTTTTTAAATATAAAATGTCGTGAATTTTATTTCATAACGTAGACAAAATAGTTGATATATTACAGATTTCCTCTAAAAAATAAAACCATAGAGAATTTTATACATTATACCAACATACCATTTGAATATTTTTATTTATTCATTGGTGATAATATAATGTTTTACGATTTAAGATTTTCTTTATAGAATAATTTCTAAATAGAATAGAATGTTGAATATTTACTTAAAATTGATTGGTGATTTTTTATGCTATTTAACTAATTACATATGGATTATGAATTACATATGGATTATGAATTACATATGGATTATGAATTACATATGGATTTTTATACAATTTGCAGTGAACCAAACATATTAAGTTTCCAATGCTTTTCAAAAGGAAAACGTTCAATGTATACTTGACTCGATCAATAGAAAAGGCTGTCATATACTTTATTGAGAATATTTATTATTCATTAAGAGCATTATATGTTTCTATAAAGAGCTTCGTTGTCTTGTGTGGCCTTTGTAGTCTTAAACAATACGTATTATATCAATGCAAGAATACACAAGAAATTAGATAAAGCAAAATTCAAAGAAGAGTTCAGTTTTTAAGATTGATCTGAATAATATGAAACGGACCACTATCATTTAAATAAATAATTTACAAAAAAATAATAGAATAATTTTGGACTTTGACAACCTGTTTTACATTGACATTGGTTAGGGATAAATTTATAGCACAAAATGTGTCAAAATAAAATTGTTTTATTTGCAACATTCTAGTTGACGAACATTACAAAATGATTTAAAAGATTTGATGCTAAATAAATTAGTCTGTTTGATAGTTAACAGTCTAATTTATAGTGATTTCTAGAGATTTTCTAATAATATAAATCTCCTTTTATGCACGCTTTGTCAATTTTATTACACAATATAACATTGTATTAATATATTGTATTATATAATATTGTACAATATAATATATTGCATAATATATATAGTTGATTTATGTTTAATTAAAAGCTTTAAAATATTCAATTTTAAATTAAAATAAATGATTTTGAAAAGAAGTAAACAAGGCGTACATATTATTTAACTAAATATTTAACTCAGCTATTTAATTGAGTGATCAATCATTTAATTAAAGAAGCGTGCAAAAATGTTTCCGTAAAATGTTCTATAAGATTATATACATATATGTTTTAATCATTTTATTTTTGTTTTGCTGTTAATACTTGTATAACTTTTAGATATTTCACATTTAGAACACTCTCATTTAAAAGAAATTTTTAGTTGATATATTATTTAGAAAATCAAAACATTTTACAGTTATATTAATTGATATAGAACACAATTTCATAGATTAGAGAACATGTATAATTGAAATCTAACGTAAATAGACAAGTATGCGAAAACTCGTATCATTTACAAACTTGATTTTCAATTAAAAAATAAATTTGAAAACATTTTGTCCAGGTTTTCTTTGTTTGAAAAATATTTGAATAATTTTAGAAACAATACCAAATTTTTAAATTGCTAAATATGGACCAGAATTCATAAAATATATTAGCAACTTTTAAAGACGTGAAAAGAAAGCTTTTAATATCCTTTAAAAGGGTCATTTAATAACTAGTACAAATAAGAGTTACTGCGTAGTCAGATTAATTTAAAATATTATCTTCGGAAGTTTAGATAATGGTAAAAATATATTTTTGAGGAAAATCTATTATAAGCCTATGTTTCAAGTATATTATTACATATGTAGATTTTCTTAGATATGATAAAGATAAAAAATAGAACAAATATGGAAGAGATAATATGAATATTTTCTAAAGTCCTTTCAGAAGATTTAAGCATTGCTTTTAGCTATCACACTATTATGAGAAAAATTTAGGATATTGCAATGTATAAATTTATTTGAAGTGGGCATAACAAGTTTAAAAAATATTCAAAATTTAATTTTTCAAAAAACAATGATCAGATTTAGATATATTAATTATATATTATTACATAGTCTTGCGTAGTTTTATATTTACCCTATCTACATTTAAAATGCATGGACAGTTTTTAGACATTGACAATAATGTTTAGGCATTATGTTAGACTGAATAATGTTTTTATTTGTGAAATCAAAATAGAAAATATTTTAGATTATGTCAGCCTTGAATTTCGAAGATATTTGTATCTATAATAGGACAGAATAATACACATAAAATATTTTTTTATACATGGACGTTATTTTATTTTATTATGATTATGTCTATATTTATAGTAAAGTATATAACAATTATAAATTGAAATAGTGGAGTGTTTATCTTCTTCTTATCTCATTATACGTGCGTATGTTTAAGCTACAATTAGGATATTGTAGAGTTTGATGTTTCGTGACGATGCAGCACATGTATGAATATTATAACTTAATTTCAAAGATAAATCTACTCGACAATTTGATAAGACACGACACTAATTAATAGTCTAAAGCGAGTAAAATGTGTACAGTGTATATACATGCACCAATATTTACCTTTTATCTTACATTTTTAATATACGGCTGCTAATAAAAAGAAATCTATGAAAGAATATAACGAGTAATTATGATACTTTTCGTATATTATTTTACATATTTATGCCTTGTCAAAAATATTTTTTACTAATATTGTAAGTGCATTTACAGTATTATGCAAAAGTGTATTTTAACGTAAATCGCAAAAAGTATACCTTAAGTGCTTCAACTAGTTAACTGAAAATGTGATCAAATTATTTTGTATCCGCTCGGAGCATTATATTATAACATCATTGAAAATTTGATAATTGCAAAAGCTTTTTGGATCATTGTGTCTTAATTTTAATATGTATAAGTATATGTATATGTATCTCGAATTTGGATTTAATAAATTTTGACAGTAGATCGTCAATATAAGAAAAGTTAATATAAGATATTTTAGAAAAGTCAGAGTGCCGCCATTTATAGATTTTTGTGTCTTTTCTTTTGTTTTGATAAGCATTGTCAATATCGATGTTAAATTTTAACTACAGATTAGTACATAACAAATAAATTTGACATATCGCTATTGTTATTCTGAGCAAAATTTACGTAATTTTACTTAATTATTCATATATAATGTCGGTTTGTTTGGTTTATTAAAAATGAAATAAGCGATATATTTTTTTTATAAAAATATATTATAAATTTATAAGATAAATAAATTTTCTTTAAACTATAAGCTTTGCATTGCTCACAATTTTTCTTATATAACGCTCAGGGTCAAATATTAAACGAACTCATTATTAAAATATCTCCAAATAAGCAGTGTTAGAAATTAAACAATTTTTACGTCAAAGAATGTTGTTTTGTAAACATAGACGCGATTAAAATTAATGAATATTTTTATTTTTATTGCACATTATACAAATATAACCGCAATTACCCCTTTCTCTGCCTATTCTCCTTTCTATCCTGACTATCTTACCTTGGAAGCCTCGACTGACGAACTGGAGACCACTACAAATACAACAAGTGCAGCTAAAGAGAGGCTGAACACCGAATTGAACCCCATCTTTGAAGTTCGATTTGCTGATTGTTAGAATAGATAGAGAGCAACAATGGGAGAAGATTGAAAAAAAGGTGTGGGTGGTTTCTGGGGACGACAGGCAGATTCCGGTTTGTTGCTTTGATAGACAAGCGAATAAGGAAGGTGACGCAAATTCTAATGGACTGTTGTGATGAGAGACCTTCGCTCCGGAACTGTTAGTCGCTGGTTGTGTCTGCGAATTTCCAGCAAGATGAGCAGCTTTTATAGACCACTCAGCAGCCATCATTCTCCTCTATTTAACAGGTTTTGAGTGAGCTCATCAATTTTTCTTCCGATTTCCCCCATCCCCCTTTCCCTACACTCTCCTCTTTCCTTCTATGATTGCGAGCTCAGTTTTGTCAGCCTATTACAATCTCGGGAATAATTCAAAATTATAATATTAGAATCCTCTTTATCTCAGCTTTAGTTTCACATTTAGATATATACAAATTTAAAAAAATAGAAACCACTAATTATTTATTTCTAAAGTTTATGTTAATCAGAGTGGGTATAGTTGATCATTGCTGAGTGTTTTTTTTCTTGTAAACAGGTTGACTAATTGAACATGTTGCCAATCAAGCCTTGGGGAATATTTTGCCGCAATACCTTGGGATTTCATGTCTAAATAATCGTCGTCAAAATGTACTTAAATGTCGATGTTAATTATTTAAAAATACTTATATACATATATATCCTTCGATATTATTTTCTTAAAATAGCATATTTACACAATGAACTTAATGATTGATCATAATAAAACTATAATTATTATGTTGCTTGTGCACGTCATAACGTCAGCAGAAAATGTTTATTTAGAAAAAAATTAAATTAAAATTTTAATTTAACAATTTAACGGCTTTGTAATTATTTACAAAATTACCTAAAACAGGAATATCCCGTTTATTAATAACTGTTATTTATAAGTTATTGTAATACGTTGCATTAATCAATTACGTATTTGTTATTAATTTTGCATAATTATTCGCTGTTACACAAGATATTATATATTTTACAGAAAAACAAATATACAAAAAAAATTAAATATGATAATAAAATATTATTTTGTATCATTCAAATACAAAGCATTACCAAGAGTTATCCTTTTTTATATAATTTATCTTGAACAGCTATACAGATATATTAAATAAACATAACAGTTGTCTAATTTATCAAATAATATACTGTTTAGTGGCTATTTTGCTCTGTAAAAAGTAGGCCATAAACAGCACATTGTAAAGTTAATATTGAGTGACTATTGAATCCTAAAATAGGACTATTACATGTCTAAAAGATAGTGCAATACTTAATATTACAAATGGATTAAGTCCTTGAATGTGAATAGCAAAATTTATAAAAGTAATAAAATACAAAAAATAACATTTATATATTTTAAAATGTAATTTATAAAATTATAGCATGCTTATGTACATATTAATTTGAAATTTACTCTTAAATTTAATATAGACAATAATATATTTCGTCATTACCAGATAAGTGCATTAAATGTTTTAAGGGCATTATAACTTCCATACTTCGAATAACGTCTGCCGTTCGCTTAGTGTCTCTGTGGGTGTAATTATATATTTTTTGTTATATATTTTTTTTAACTTTATCAATAATACTGCGTTTTAAAAACATGTATTTTATGTTTTGGGTAGACATATTATTCTAAAATGTTAATCACGTTAACTTAAGATTGTATTACATTTTAGAATGAAAGCTTTCTGCCGTATATAAAATACCTAATATATATATTATGTTACCAATATATTTCTACAGACAGTACGCACAAGGTGCAGGAAATTAATGAATGAACAGCACATCGAACGGATAGGTTATATAGTATAAGATTAGCGTTAGATACATAAATAAATTAAATTATTAAGTTATCCAAAATAACTAATTCTAAGTGTATACTATTCTAATGTCAACAGAAAGATTACGTAATATTATACAAAAATAGTCAAAATAGCAAATTGTAGTAAATTGTATGATGGTTGAAATCTTGAGATCGATTTATAATGTGCCTTTTGCTGTTAATATAATTTTAAAACTTTTGAAACCCATCTTTTTAGGTGAAGAATACTGTCGAATCATACTTTTTGTTAGAACTACGTGGAGTTGGAAAAATCAGTAGCATGAAAAAGTTTTATGCAGCACTGAGATATCAAACCTATTTTCTTGTTTCCCGTGTCTGGTGTAATCCTTGTGCTGAGACGCGAGGAAAAACTGTTACGAGTTTGTTCTATAACATACGGGGTGGGGTGATGCAAAAAATCGTCCATTATGAATTAATTAGGTCGGAAATCTAAACTAGCAATCGTGCAATTAAAGTTAAATGTACTAGTTGAGATTATCTTCCGTTTGTGGTACGGATTAAAAATTAATTTTATAACTTCATGTTTTTAAACAGAAGAACATTGAACAACTGTTTAATTTTTAAAGAGATTTCTAAATTAATAGACAATAAATGAGTCAGTAATAAATAAGTGGCAACATTTTTAAATTTTATTACTCAGCAATAATCCATAGTTCATTTGCTTTATTATTTGGAAGATAATAAACTATAAATTATTAGCCAATTAAATTTAAGTTTTTTGCTTCATAAGTATTAAACAAAAAAATAAAATAAAATAAAATAGCACTTACTAGAAAATAGTAGCACAGGTGCAATTTCTTCTAATTGTATTACATTTTAATTTTAAAATAGTGAGCTTCTTATAAAATATTTAAATACTGACATATTTATTGGTTTGCTCATTTTCAATTATGTTCTATTTCTTCATCTAAACATAAAAGTACTTTAAAATTAAACACTGCATTAATTTAATTTAATTTGAATATAAGTATATAATGAAGGTTTGAATCACAAAATGATAACGCTACTGTTTTTGAGCTTCTATATTAAACAATATTATATATTTTAAATATATAAAAAGAAATAAAGGTATAAAGATTGTACATTTGCATAATATATAGAAAAACAAGTTCACATATTTTGAACCATTGTTGTTGTATTGTTTATTGTTATTGTATCTTCTATAATTTATATTGTTGACTAGATGGAACACAGAAATTTATTTAAATGTTAATAAAACAACATTACAAAGTAGCTCAAGACTATTTATAACTTAAGCATGTTCCAAAAAACTACGCATATACATACATACATAATATATATGTATCATAGATATTGTATACTCTCACTACACATACTATACTATTAATATACAATATCTATGATAAGTATATATACGCAAGTAAAAAATGTTTCGATGCTATCTATATTATTAGCTGAATAGCTGAAGAAGACAATAATAGAACATATACATGAAACAGGTATGACACAGTAAGGGACATGAAAGGATTCCCAGCATCGCAAAAAAACGCCTCCATGCAAAAAGAAACATAGTAAAAAGATTGGTTCTCAAAGGATACTAAATAGCAATCATTGGGAAACGACGACTGTTGAATTCTAAAAACAGGCGTAAAAAGAGCTTTGTGAGTTAACAAAAGAGATACATCACAATATTCGATAGAATAAAGATACTTTTTAAAGCATCAAACATACTGGAATTGAATAGAATATGAGACAAGGATGACCCAAGCATGTGTAAAAAAGTTATAAAATAACTTTGCAATAGTCGGTAATGAAAATTAAAAATTAAATCATTCTCACCAGAAGGAACGATATACAAAAAATTGAAACCATGTTGAAAAGGTGTATATAATAACTGAAAGATAATTAATTTCAATTCACTTAACTTTCGTTTGAGGATTTAAATATGAAATATAGAGATGACTAACGAAATGTAAATCAATGACAATGATCTCCCTCCTACTACAACAACATTCGAAGTACAAAAGTTTTACTTTCATGGTTTCTTCATAACAAAAACAAAATGATTTAATACAATAAATTATAATATGACCAACTATACCTTAAAAAGGAGAATCATGCACGACAGACTATGGAAATAATATGGAATTACGAATTAACAAAAATTAGATTCACTCATCTCAATTCGGAAGAAACGTGTAGTAGCATTTTTTATGAGCAATGGGCTTGGTAAAGATTTACGAGAATTTCATGGAAAATTGAAGACAATCATAGTTATTATCAGTGCATTCGGGAACAAGTGCAGCCTACTCAGCAATATCACTGAGGTACAATATTTATTTGGCCACATCTGAAAACAAAATAAAATGGAATTAAAATAAAAATCATGCTCAGTACGACGGAAAGATCAAGAGGGCATGCCTGGCCGTGCACTCCATAGATTTATATACTGAAAGATCAAGAGGGCATGCATGCCCAGCCGTGCACTCCATCGATTTATATACTGAAAGATCAAGAGGGCATGCATAACCGGCCGTGCACTCCATAGATTTATATACTGAAAGATCAAGAGGGCATGCCCGGCCGTGCACTCCATAGATTTATATACTGAAAGATCAAGAGGGCATACCCGGCCGTGCACTCCATCGATTTATATACTGAAAGATCAAGAGGGCATGCATGCCCGGCCGTGCACTCCATAGATTTATATACTGAAAGATCAAGAAGGCATGCCCGGCCGTGCACTCCATCGATTTATATACTGAAAGATCAAGAGGGCATACATACCCGGCGTGCACTCCATCAATTTATATACTGAAAGATCAAGAGGGCATGCCCGGCCGTGCACTCCATCGATTTATATACTGAAAGATCAAGAGGGCATGCCCAGCCGTGCACTCCATCGATTTATATACTGAAAAATCAATCGGAAATGAGGACACATAACTAATGCGAATCTTCTAAAAACGGGAACAAAATCTTCATCATGAGATGTCATATTACGGTCTAACAACAATTTCATCATCAACACTTCTGTCTTTTATTATATTAGCAAAACACTCTATGTATCCACCAAATTTGAAGAAAATCGGCTATACATAGTTCTAAGATTTATGTTAAAATAGATTTAGATTAGATTTTTTCATATCCACTGCTTGTGATGGGATACAGTGCAGTGTAGGAAAAAAATATGAGTACAAAAATTGTATAAATAGATACAAGAAATGGTTCATTTGTGAATTTATAAGAGAGCAATTATATTTAATTGTCTTGGCCCCCAGAATCGGAATGCCTGTTCTCCAACTTTGGTTGCCGCCGAGAGAGTGTCGACCTCACCCCTCGCCATACTTCTCGTTTGGATGCCATCTGGCATCGCATCGGCTCTTGACGTTTGAGGGAGACAGTTACGCAGAGCTTGTGGATAGCCAGTCAATCATATCTGTTTCACTAGCTTTCGCCGCGCCCTGTTTCTCATTTCGTCCAGCGATGTCCATTTCAGAATGTCGAGCGCAGGTCTTGTTCGCGATTTCACTGCAGCTGCTCTTGCGATAGCGATTGATAGCGATTTATTTTATATAAATATCTAATAAATATTTTCCATTCACTTTGTTAAGTAGTGTACAATGTGTAACTGCCAACAAAAATGTTCATACTAGATACTTTCAAAGTTTATTTATATCTTGTAGTATTTATTGCGAAAAAAAAGATTGAAAAAAAATAAAACTGTAGCAAGCATGTATACATATTTTAATCACCAACATTTTGCGTGAGTTTTTTTTGTTAGTTAAATACGCATGCTATTTCTAGACTAAATTATTCTCATAAATTTTTATCCAAAATTGTAATGAAATAATTAATAACAATTCACCGTATTTAATATATGTAACATTTGTTTAAAAATATATACATTGTTTTATTAACTTTTTTATAAGGAAACATCTGTCAAACTACAACAACAAAAAATGTTTGAAAAATTAACTACAGATATTGCCTAATAGCATACTATTTAAAATAACGGATGTATTTTCTAATATACGGTAACTGACATTCACGAGCATTTTATTGATAATTCACAAATATAGAATAACTTTTAGTTTGTTTCTGTATTTTCTAATATACGGTAACTGACATTCACGAGCATTTTACAAATAATTCATAAATATAGAATAACTTCTTATCGACATAATATGTTTTAAATTATTCTAGTCTATGAAAATTGACACCGGATCAGGGAATACTTAAACATTACTTAAATAATACTTAAATATTATAGTAGTCCTTGCACCGGATGTATTTTTCGTCTATATCAATGGTAACCGAATATTTTACTGATAATTCATAAATATAGAATAACGTTTTGTCGAAATAATATATTTTTAATTATTCCAGTTTCTGATTTTTAATGTAGATTTTTCCATTCAATTGAAATATTGTACTAGAGATCTTGAATTAACAATATGTAAGTTAACAATATAATCAAAGAATTAATTGATGTATTTTGTACGTGTCGAGTGTGCAATATACATTATATTTGATATGAATAAGTTTATTATTATTTGAATTATTGATTTAATTAGCCATGAGTTTTAGTAACAGCCAAAAGGGTCAACCGTGCTCTCCTTTACCTACTACGTTGTATAAATTCCACAAATAAATTTGCGTATTTCAGACAAATCTGCTTAATTATTATGAAATATTGTTTACGACTTATTAATGTGTATGCTTAAATTAAACCAGATTTGGTAACATCTAATTTACGTTACATAATAACCAATACATGAATAAATGTTAGGAACTAAATTGTCTGCCATGTGATCTAATTTTAGAATACTGTATAGCTCTATTTAAGAGTGATGTAATTTTTTGCTAAATATAAATTTATAGAGTTGAAACGGAAGTTTATTTAAAATATGTAAAACTTACGTAGCACTAATATTGTCTAATTTACGAAGTAAGTATCACACTTATGAATCTGTATATATATTAAATAAATGTATATCATGAGAAATAATTTATATCTCATAATATTTGAATAAATCAAAACTTTATAATAATTATGAAAATTATATAACAATTTATTTACAGAGAAATAAAAAATGCGTATACAAATTTAATGTAAACAATTTTAAACATTCACTCAAAATTACAGAAATATTTTAAGTTAATGCTAAGGTTTATCGACAGATTAATTATCAAAATAATAAAATTAAGTATGTTAACATAACTATTATATTGGAAAATGATTATGCAAACATTTAAAATATCTCAAATGAAGTCGGTTAAATGAATGTTTTAAATAAAAGTACAATTTATCATTACAGTTATTAATAATAAAAATATGTAATATCACCAATTTTTATATAATTTTACTAAATGTAATAAGTAATTTTTAAAATAATAGTAATTTTATATAAAGCTAAAACGAAAATCGAGTTACATCAAACTACTCATATTAAAATTGTACAGAACTATATATGTATTATATAAGAAATGGATGATAATAATCGATAAAATATGCGTTATTTGAAGTACAATTATTAATTTTAATAGATCATAAATTTTGATTACACATACGTAAGATTTCATAAATATGCAAATTGTATTTTTTATAAAACGATTAGATAATAAGCAATACAGTGACAATATATAAATAATGAAATAAATTAATAAGATTAATATATTTAAAATAACATCATTACATTTTTTTTAATCGAAATAAAATAACACTTTTAAAGGACTTTCTAGCTAAAGATAAAAATAAAAAGATGATAGTTTAAAAAACATGTTATAAAATCAGGAGAAGAGTAAATTATATAGTATCATAATTTTATTATAATTTTTTTAAATTATGACACCAAATAAAAAGATTTTCTTATAGAGAAAGAAGTGTATAGAAAAATAGGATACATTTTTGTAAATATTCTTATTATGATCTAAAACATTGAAATTTAATAATATATAAATTTTAATAATAACACATAGATATTGTTGTTATAAAACAATAAACATAATATATAATAACATCAACAGCTTAAAAATGATAAAGTTAATATAAAAATTATATATATTTGAATTATATTTTTTTACAAAGTAAAACTAAAAGTTTGATGCATTTAGATATGCATAAAACAATGATACGC
This sequence comes from Invenusta paracnida, assembly GCA_036023295.1. NCBI lineage: Eukaryota > Metazoa > Platyhelminthes > Proseriata > Coelogynoporidae > Invenusta > Invenusta paracnida. The sequence continues at coordinate 21,773 of JAYRBW010152353.1, read as the reverse complement.
ATTATTAAAACATAAACTACATATATCTATAATTTTAAATACTATAAAGTACATCTATTAATAAAGCATGAAGGTTAAATGCTAGTTTAATGTTCTTGTTAGATTATTTTGATGTCATGATTTACATGAGAAAGTTTAGTTTTTTATGTAATTATTATCATTATTCCTCAATAGGAAGCATCTTCTTTATAATAATATACATTAAAAGTAATATCAGTGTTATATCTTAAAGTATCTGTGTACTAGAAGTATTTTTCTAAACGTTTGACCTTTCTTAGTTAACCATGACTGTCAACATAGGTAACTACTGTACGTTTGGATTTATTTGCCAGTTTTCAATCATTTATTTTTTATAAGTAATAGCAATTAATTTAGCCAAAAATACTATTATTCAGATATTTCTATCTCGCAATAAACAATATACAATGTACAATCTTAAACAAAATTTAAATCTGCTCAGAAGCCTTTGCTTTACTAAGCTATGGAAATGGTTCTACTATTAACGTTAAATTTTAAATTAACATTGAACAAAATAAAAATAGTTTTAAATATTAATTCAAAACAAATTGAATAATTTATAACAGCGACAAGAGTTTAAATTTATTGAGTTAAATTATCACGTTTATAGAATAATTTATTTTATATTGTAGTCTAAAGTATGACGTTTTGAATAGATAAAAGATATTGTTTACTGGAATGTATTTTATAGATTAATATCATAATATAAAATAAGAAAATTATGATATGACATTAAAAATTATATTAATAGTAAAGTAATGAACTAATTAAATTGACAAAAATCGATTGCTACGTAGCACACGAGTGTTTAAGGGAAAATTCAACAGAAAAGTTTACTACTGGGTTTATCTAAAATATTTACATTCATTTGAAATATCAAAGAAACCTCTTTTAAAGCATTTTCAAATTTTAACCTTCATTGTGTATTACAAATAAATGTTATTCTATGCGCAATATTCAAAACCAGAATTAGTGTATATGCATATAAGCGATATTGAAAATTGGTTCAAGTTTCAATGCAAAATGTTAGTCTTTATAATGTTACCAAGAATAACAATCAATTTGATTTCTAAATAACTGCAATAATATTGACATTTGCAAACTGCTTTATAGACGCAACCAGAAAAGTTCAGAAAAAAAGAAGATTTTCTGCGTGTTATGTCATGTGTTTAAAATATATCGCAAAATAAAAATTAACTAAACAATAGTTTGCAAATTGGCAGCTTAATAAGCAAACTATACAGATCATTAGTAAGTACCAATACAACAAAAAAAGAAATATAAGCGTCTTGTTAATGATAAAACATGTTTAGTAGCATCAGGGGTCCTCGCTAAAAACAGGTGGCGTATTTAATAGAGAAGTCATTCGCAAAATTAAATAAAGTAGTACATCCTTTTGTGCGACTTCATTATTTTGCATAGATTTATGTTTACATTACAGTAATATTAATTGTATCCCTGTTATGCGGCTCCTCCTCTAACGCGATCAATGACCACAAAAATGTGACAATTTTCTCCAATTAACCCTCTGTTGCCGCGACCTCTCCGGCTACGTTTGGGTAAAACATAACACTATTCAATGTTATGGTTAATTTCATTTTTAACTGTAAACTGCATCAAGTAACAATTGCCACCTTTTATTAAAACTTAACATCGTCGTCAGATTTTCTGCGTCTTATGGTAATCAAAATACTATCTATTCTCTTATATGCAATGACACTCGTAAACTAAAAGTTCTACAAAAAACAAGCAAACAGAATTTAATAACTTTTCCCCGTTTGAATAACAATTTTATACATTTAGAGAAAGTAACTGGAGAAACATATTATTACCAAAAAAATATATATATTTATTAAATAAAATATCTTCTTTTAGGTATGCATATATTTCAGATGTTAGTGTTGTATAATAGTATGTATATGCCTATAATTGAAAAGATATTCATACATTGCATGTATGTAATTATATATAATTATGAAGTTTGCAATTTATTATTTAATGATTTTATTCGTTTCATTGTCTTTAATTAAGCACATTTTTAAATATATTCTATCATAACTAATAACTTGAAAACGATATAAAAATTGTTCAAAAACAAGTTTATATATATAGTATATATTATTCCTCTTATGCCATCGATTTTTTTAATTTTATAAGTCGTATTATCAGGAGACTACAGTACTTTAAAAATATTGTTGAGCTAAGTTTTTAACTTTATTTTCTTAGTTTTCAAAACATACAGTAAAAGTTCTACTTGTAAAAAGACCCATCAATAGAAGAAAACAAATTATATTATTTATCCTATTAGACGCCACGCTCGAATAAACGCAGCTGTTCAGAAATCTTATACATGAATCTAAATAAACGTCTCAACATTATATTGAAATTGAAATTTTACAAATATATAGGGCACAAAGGAAGCTCGTGGCTTATGTATTCTTAAATTAAAACAACCTATTAACCAATTTAAAATATCCCCTCATCAATCTAACTTTATATACCTTCGTGGCTTATGAATGTTCAAGCAAGTTATTAATAAAGAAACCGATTTGTTCTATCCATGTATTTTTCATATTTACTAATTAAATAAACACTACATTAAATTCTGATAAAAAGGTTTCTAAAATGACGTATTTAAACATTAATTTTAAGATGGTTTTTAATGTAACTATTAAATCTAATATCTTATGTTTTTATATTAAACATTATTTTGTTTACTAAAAGTAAGAAGGATTAATGAAAATTTCAAAACTATATTAGTGGAGTTATAGTTACCAACTTTATATCTGTATATCTAAATTATAAAATAATACTTAAGTATGATTCATTCTTTTATAGATGATTTCATTGAAGAATAAATACAATTTATTTGTTTTTTTATTTGCCTCATCATTAAAAAATCATTATGAGAAAGTTTTGACTTTGTGCCGTATACAAAGTCATAGATATTAAATTAGATATACAGAAAATAATTAGAGTGAACAAAATTCCGCGCTGATTTTATAGTGCTCAAGGGCAGTCTAAGTTTGAGATGATTCCATTTGAGTGCCTGTCATTGGGTAGATTCCAATAAAATTTGATGGCTGAACCGGCTCAATGGACAGTTACAAATTGATTTCAATTTTGATCCCAAATATTTGTTCATAGACTAATTCGCTACGATTTACTTATGTTAGCACGTCTGTGTGGACTCCTTCATTTATTGGCTGTATGTTGCAGAAGATCCTGTATAGCTATTGAGAATGACACTTGTATGAATAACAATCTAATCCAATGCATTAATATCTAACAGAGTGGGACTGTGCACATAAACATTGAATCTAAACTAACGCTCGATTCTGATAATCTTATATTTTAGATAAGAGCGATCTAATATTCTGCACACAGGTGCAATGAATAAACGCGAACTCAATATTCACGAGACTGAATAAGAGCGAACTAAAATATGCAATCCGAATTAAACGCGAGATTGAATAAGATCGAGACAATAATTTCTGAATAAGAACGAGACGGGAAACTGAATAAACGCAGGATTAAATAAGATCGAGACGATAATTTCTAAATAAGAACAAGACGTGAAACTGAATATACACGAGACTGAATAAAAGTGAGATGTGAAACTAATAAAAGCAGGATTAAATAAGATCGAGACGATAATTCCAGAAGTGAAACTGAATAAACACAAGACTAAATAAGAGCGAGTGGATTTTTTAAAATTTGCTATTGACGAGACAGCTGCCACACTTATTTTAATTTAACTCTTAAATTTGTTCGTATAATTTGGTTTTATCAATTGAGCGTGCACATAATGTTGGTGGCGGGGAACCACTCGTTTGATTATAAGTTCCTTTGTCGTGTAATTAATAGATTTATACTACTTAATAATATTATTAAGTCGGAAAATAAGCTATGAAAATAGTTTATACGTAAATAACAATGAGAGGCAAAGAAAAACTGTGAAGCAGACTTTTCCTTTATTAAATTAAATAATTCTATTTTCTTCCACAGTTGTTGCCTGCGGGAGACCATAGAGATGCATACGTTGTAAGCGGTATTCGTCATAAGGAGATTACACTCCAACAAACTCAATTTGTGTTGAATATATTTCATATGCAATACACAGTATATGTACAGTATGTGTATGCTAGTAGCTAATTCAGAATATATGAATATATGAGGTGAACCAAAGCTGATCGTGTCAGAGACTATGGCTAGTAAAGTTTTAATTAGGTAGGTAGTATTATTTCACTAGACACCCACCCCACTGGGGACATTTAGTTATCAGGTTAGATTTTTTGAATTTTTTCACGATGATATTTATTTCATGCGTTCAGTACCTAAGTATTTAAACTTATAGCTGTAGATAGGACTCCATCTACATTTCCACTTATAGAGTAATAATTAATTAATTTCTGACATAAGACAAAATAAAATGAAAATTGATATTGATATTGATATAACTTTGCCTTTGTTTCTTTCAAAATAATACCTGATTGAAAATATGACATTATTTTTAAAAGATAACTATTATAATAGTTACACGAAGATTATGCGTATATAATAAACTTATTGTATGTGGTATTTATTATTATGTATCATTATTATTTGGTATGATCTTCAGTTTGTTATCCAATGCGTTTTTGTTATATATATATTTTCATTAAACAGATCAAATCGCATTGTAAATATCATTATACATATATTTCAAAATCAATTACAAATTATTGTAATAAGCAATTTACTTACATATATTATAATATTGGTATGATACTGGTCAACAACAAATTTATTGTCTGTTTTTTAGCTGATCAAGGTCAATTTTCATGTGCTGAATCCAAACATCACAATGGTTTTGCTCAATCAGGTCAACTTTTTGATCCACATTTATAAGCCATATGGACCATTTTGGCAATTTTTGACCATTTTGATATATAGCCAGGCAAAGGTGTTTTGCCTTGATTTGTATCCTTGTATATATAGGTAGCATATATAGATACTTAGCTAACCAAGTAAATATGCTATTATTCGATTAGATTGCATAGGCGGCCAAGCCTAAGAGGCTAGGGGAAGGGGGGGGAGCGCCAGCCCCCTTAAAATTCTTATTGGCTCCAAAATACATAGTTTTTATCCTAATTTTTGCACCTATAAGACATTGAGCCCCCTCAAATTGTGAAATGTTCTACCACCTATGTAGTGTGTTTCTAATAAAGAAGGTCAACAGATAAACACACACATTTCTGTAATGGAAACGAAAAATAAAGTAGTAACAGCGCAGTGTCTCCTCTCCACGCAATTTATTCAGACAGGAAACTAGCCAGTCAAAAAGTAGCCCATTCAATACATTAGTTCCCATGCACAGCGTTTATGCCACTGTCTGCACTGCAAGTTATAACATACGGGTTAGGGAAAGAAATAAATGTCCGAGCATCTCCCCTCCGCTACTCCACAGTTCTCATTGTACTGCCACATTACAAGTAATTGTGCATGATATACCTAGCCCCATCAACCAACAAACCATGAGACTGATTGCTATTTCTGTGCTATTAATTTGACTGGGATCAACAGAAAGAACCGGAACAGCCATAAGTATCCTAATCTTGAATCAGCACGTCGTCCTGTAGCTCACTGCGATGAAATTCCAGTACCTGTCTATGGAGAACTTCCTGTCATTAGTGACGAAGATTCTTCAACTGTTGTAAAAACTGAAGACGAAATAGTTTTTGACGATTAGTCTTCCGCTGAACTGTTGGCATCCAGATTGAAGGAAAAAAACCTACTCTCTGACAGTGCTCGCATCACCTTCTACCGCAGCAGGCATCAAGAGTACCTCCATTTTTTATCTGAGGATAACGACTGATATTGTGCTGCTTCTGCACAAGCTTCAACCCACAGTATCAACCCGAAGATTGAGACTGTTCATTAACAGCAACAAGCGATCGTTGAAATGTGTTCTGCTGCACAACGGCAACCAGTTTGCTTCTGTACCCCTCATTCAATCGACTAAAATGAAGGAAGCATGAAGTGGTGAAGTACGTGCTGGAGAAAATTCGGTATGTCAGCATGAGTGGTTGATTTGTGTTGACCTGAAGAAGGTGAACTTTTGTTTGGATAGCAGTCAAGGTTAATCAAGTATCCATGCTTTCTGTGCATGTGGGATAGCAGGGAACGAGCTCAGCACAACAAGAAGAAGGACTGGCCTGTTCGAGAAGAATTGGTGCCTTGCAGAGCAACAAACATCATTGACAACCCCCTGGTGGACAGAGACAGAATACTCTTCCCACTTCTGTACATCAAGCTCGGCCTGATGAAGCAGTTCACCAAAGCTTTGGACAATGATGGTGGCTGCTTCACTTACTTGTGCCAGTCTTTTCCAGGATTTACCATATAAAAGTTAAATGCTGGCATCTTTGATATTCCAGCTTGAGTTCCAGATCCAGAGTTTGAAAACTCAATGAACAAAGTTGAACTGGAAGCATGGAAGGCTTTTGTTCGCGTCGTGAAAAACCTTCTTGGCAACCAAAAGGCGAGGAACTACGTAGAACTAGTCAGCAATATGGTGACTACTTTCAGAAACCTCAGATGCAACATGAGCATCAAACTGCATTACTTATTCTCACATTTGGATCGGTTTCCTGAGAATCTGGGATCAATGAGCGACGAGGATTCCATCAGGACTTGAAGGCGATGGAGACAAGGTATCAGGGATGCTGGAATGCAGTCATGATGGCTGATAACAGCTGGACTTTGAAAAGAGACCTCCCTGCCGCTGAGTATTCTAGAAGTTTAAAAAAACAGAAGTTCATGCCCTGAATTTTGAACAATGATGATGTACATGTACTTACCTTACCTTTCTCAGTGTTTACTCTTCAATGTACAATGTAATACATTTTTTTGACATTTAATAAACGATTTGTGTTAGAAAACGATTCTTTCTCTTAAAAATCTCTGTGGGATGCAAAATATTAAAAAACAAATCAATCAACAAATATGTTATAATTTTTTTAATCCACAAAAAATGAAATGTATTTTTTCCACAAACTTAAAAAAAACAGTCTGAAAACCTGACCTGATCGAGAGAAACGGGTGTCATTTTTGGACTCTGCGATGCAAAATTGGCCTAAATCAGTTGACAAAACTGAGACAACTTACAAAAAATATTTTTTTTGTCACCCTGATTTATATATCTCATTATGTATAATATTATACATGAGTATAATGACAAATACGAATTATAACTATAATTGGAATATATTGCATATTCAAATATTCTAAGTGATTAACAGATAATGTAATACTTCTACAAAAAATTAAACAAGCATTGTGACAGACACCCTACAGGCAAGGCAAAGTTGTAAAAATTGTAAAGGGACATTAGTTAGTTCAAGAATAGGAAAAGAGAGGTTGGCTGGGTCAAGGACAGGGGCAGAGAGGTCGGCGGCTAGGTCAAAGAGAGGAGAAAAGGTGTCGGCTAGGTCAAGGAGAGTGGCAAAGACGTCGAATGGGTCAAGAATAGGAGAAGAGAGGTCGGCTGGGTCAAGGACAGGGGCAGAGAGGTCGGCGGCTATGTCAAAGAGAGGAGAAAAGGTGTCGGCTAGGTCAAGGAGAGTGGCAAAGACGTCGAATGGGTAAAGAAGAGGAGAAGAGAGGTCGGCTAGGTCAAGGACAGGGGCAGAGAGGTCGACTGGGTCAAAGAGAGGAGAAGAGACGTCGGCTAGGTCAAGAATAGGAGAAGAGAGGTTGACTGGGTCAAAGAGAGGAGAAGAGATGTCGGCTAGGTCAAGAAGAGGAGAAGAGACGTCGGCTAGGTCAAGAAGAGGAGAAGAGACGTCGGCTAGGTCAAGAAGAGGAGAAGAGAGGTCGACTGGGTCAAAGAGAAGAGAAGAGACATCGGCTAGGTCAAGAAGAGGAGAAGAGACGTCGGCTAGGTCAAGAAGAGGAGAAGAGACGTCGGTAGGTCAAGAAGAGGAGAAAAGACGTCGGCTAGGTCAAGAAGAAGAGAAAAGGCGTCGTCTAGGTCAAGAAGAGGAGAAAAGGCGTCGTCTAGGTCAAGAAGAGGAGAAGAGACGTGGCTTCTGTTATCTACCCACAGCAATCTTCCAGATGTTTAGTCAATCCTGACTTTGTTTATTCCAGTCGCTGGTTTTCCAGCTCCTCGAATCAGTATCCCTGCTTGGTGCCACACAAAATCAGCCAAATTCGCTGCTCCGGGAGGCAATCTGTAAAGAGTTGGTAGACATTTTTTATATAAAAATAAACCTTTTAATATGTTGTATAGTTTCGAAATATATGCCTTTAGAAAGCATATTCAATCTTTAGGTGTTTTGTGCAAATCTATGTCTTCTCTCGAAGACTACCTCTTAAATCTAGATAGTTATGCTGATTCCCATGAAATAACTTCAAATCATAAAATAAAATATTTATTTATAATTAATTATATAAATCAAGTATGTTTTCCTCAATATTTAATAGGTGATTTAAATACGAAAGCAATACATAGAATATTAACAAAAAATGTCCCAATGATTTATTTAAATAGTTTAATTAATAATTTGTGAAATTTTATATAACAAGTTTGACGAAGATTTAATTTGTAATTTGTTCATTTTTATTAATAAACATATTTAGTGGCGGCACTTGCATTAAAGCATTAAAGTCAATGAACGTGTAATAATTTGCATTTTCCTCAATATTACTAATTATAATATATATTAGATTGTACAATACATATACAAATAAATGTAAGAATAGTCAATTTTTTAATATACAATGAACACATGTAAAGGTTTTCATTAGTTTGGTTAACATACCTTTTTTAACGTATATTAATAAGTATAATGATATTTAGAATAATAGTCAATGATGAAACACAATATTATTAATCATCGCTTTATTATATTCATTTGTGTGCATACTTTTCACATCAAATTTCACTTTTTTACGTTTTCTGCAAACGAACGAAACTTGTATTTTGAGAATTTATTGGATTTGACATCGTCAAATAAAAAGCTTCAAAATGCATTCAGCCATGATGGATATTTCATTAATTTGACATGATTTAATTTTTCTGACAAGTATATTGATGTAAACAAAATTTTGACAATTCCATCGGGATTACAATGAAACGAGAAATATTTATTTTGATAAAATATTATATTTTTTGTAAAAAAAAACATATGTATATGGGCATAACACAGTTACACATGTAATTGGGGATATACTACCTCATCCACCATATAACCCAGATCTAGAGCTTTCTACAATTACCGTCTTCCTTATTTGAAGTCATTTGTACGCGGTATTCATTTCAATTCTTGAGCGGAACTTCAGAGCAAGATCATCTCAAGGGTATTCCAACCGAGTTGTACCAGCGAGAAATTCACAAGCTGTAGAAACGATTGAGAAGTGGCGTTCATGTTGAGAAGGCCCATGGCATTGACAAAGAAGAGTGAAGTGAAGTCTGTTTTATTATTGAGTATTGTACAAGTATTTATGTCCAGAGGGAGATAGTCGACAATTTTTTGAGTATAGCCTCGTAGAAATACTTGACATATTTCGTAGCTATGGTTATACAAACAAAATAGCTAGTTATATTAATTAAAAGTTAAATGAGACTGTCTCTTTGACCCTCTTCATTAATTCTGTATAATTGTTTGATTAATAAATATTAAAAACCTCATCAATTGGATTACACATCAACTACAAAAGAGCAAACCAGATCACAGTTCTATATAATATGTGACAAAGTTTTAATACTAACTTTTAACTTCAATAAATAAAATTTAGATTATAAAATATAAAGCTAAATAAAATGTCACAAATATATCTATGTAAACAAATAATAGCATTCCCATATTGTATCATTTAATCAAGATGACTTGTCCGTGAAGGAAACCAGTTTTATACAATAAAGATAAAATAAGAATAGAGTTCTAAAGCTTTTAAAAGTATTTTTACATGCACCTATTTAAAATAAGAATTAAATGTACTTATAGGTATATAAAATTAGCTATAAGGTTTAAAAGGATTTACATATGTTTATTATTTTTAAGTAAATTACATTATTATAGTATTATATATAATTTTAAAATAATTCATTATTTCATATTCAAGTGAAATAATTTTATAAATATTTATATCATAAAAATTATAAAATATAATGAATAAAAGTTATAAGATGTCAAAGTTAATAAAATTGTAAGGATCTAAATTTTCTAAAGTAAAATTTTTTCATTATAACATTATATAATTTGTTCTATCTACATAGATATAACCATAATTATATATATTTTCATATTGAATTCGTAAAATTTGTTGGGATTAGGTTGGACTAATACAAATAATTTTTAAATATAACTTTTAAATACTACTTAATAAAATATATTTAAAAACTTACTTTTAATATTTTAAAGGTTTCTATTCATTGTTCAACATATAATTATGTGTTAATATAATTTAATAATTTAATTAACTTTATTATACTTATTAATTAATGATTATAATGACAATTATTCATCAACGAAAAATATTAGGTTCATATATTTATATTATTTCTGAACTTTATGTGAAACGTAGAACGTATGTTTGACTATGAATAAAAATGCTCATAAATAAATTGATATTTTAATTTAGATTTAATTTTTTTGCAAAAACAGCTATGTGTTGTATGGCACCTTTTTTAAATATTAAATCAATCAATAATTAATAAATAATTATCCATAAATCTATTAGTTCAATGAATGAATTTTAAAATTAGTTATACGTGAGTGTTTCAAAATAAATATATATATAAATCACTAATATTGCATATTAATTGACTTCATTAGTGCATACTAGTAAGTAACCATATATACATATTTATACCTTTTTTCTTTTTGTATACCTTTTATGCATTTTTTCCTTAATTCTTTTATAATGATAGTTTTATTTAATATGTGACACTCTTGAGTTATCATTATACTGTGCAAAAATAATGGTAGTTTTAGTAATTATGTCATTAATAGTTGAATTAATACATTGTTTATACATTTAACATTTATAATAATAAATTATACATATTATTAATGCATTTATTATTACATTTCTATTAATTAATAAAAAAATATTATCCAATTTTATTAATTATCTATAAGAGTTTATCATTCGTTATTTTTGTACATTTTCATGCATAATATTAAGAAAACAAACAAACGAATGATAATAATAATTTTACTCATTTATAAAATATTTGTAAATACGTTAAGCATGATAAGTAAGTGTAGTTTATAATTTATATATTTTCGAAAAAATGTCCTAGAGACAGTAAAATCCATATTAATGTATTGAATTATAAATTTGTTTAAGTTTTATTTAATATAATTTATAAATTAATATACATATAATTGCATCCTATACAACAATACCATACAATAATATTTAGATTTAATATAGTTCATATTTTTCACGGTCACTTTTTAAGGCATGTCATATCCAGCCGATATTTCATATTTTAAACAATTATAAACTCATCAATGTTTATAATCCGAAAAAATATTAGCATAAAGCAAATTTTTTTTGACGAAGATGACATCTTTATATAATGGGTACTATATAAATATAACAGTTTGTTAAACAAATAAATTAAATTAAATTCATTTCAACCAGCCATGTTACCAGAAATTTGACAGATCCGTTATTCTGTTGCAAATTAAAAGTTCAATTCACTAACAAATGATCAAAAATCAAGAACATTTTGGTTCCACACATTTTTAGAAAATTTACAATTTAGAATCTTCAATTTGAAGTTATCTCAAACTGGTCAATGTGTAATAGGTTAAGAAGAAAAGTAATGCATAATTCTATTGAATTGTATATTGAAAGTAATTTTCGTACTTGTTTTTCGTGTTTTTTCATTTTTTTCGTGAAGGTATATAAAGCTGTGACAATAACAGAATAAATAAAGAGTTAAAAATTGATAAATATGTTCACATGTTAGAAATATTATATATGAATCTAAGTACCTGAGTAAAACATTTTTATGATAATCTATTCAATTAATTATTTTGTTTATTAATTTTACTAATAATTATATAAATATTATTACACCTAAAATAATAAAATTATTTTTCTTTTCTTTTCCTACATAAATAGTCTCATATACTTGACGCTCTTATCCGAAGTAGTGCCTTTTGATTTATTGATTACAGTAAGATATAATATATAGTGATAGATAAAAAGTGGATATATTTCAAATTCTAAACCCTTTAATATGTGATATAAAATGCTCTCATCGATGCAAAAGGTTATGGAACAAAATATGTATTAATTAAACAATTATATACCTATATTTGGTAGGTGTATATATGTACAATATAATAATATTCTATAAGAAGAGTATTTTAAGAGCATTTTTTTAATTTAGGTCTGAATTTACATCAATTTATATTATGTGAGAAACTCAAAAATTAAAAAATGTGTGTTTTTGCATTCATTGGTTACATAAAGTTACTCTAGATTAGCTAGTATCCAACCCATTTGAACTACAGTCGGATAAAAATATTATTTGAAATGTACTTTATAATTATAAAAACATAAAAGTTGTACAACTAATTAGATTTCGAAATAGAGAGCTGTACTCAATAGCGCGTGTTCTCTAATAATTGCTGAAAACTAGTATTGCAAACCTAAAACTAGTTCAAAACAAATATTTTGTTGAATAAATTGATTTATATTTTTTTTCAATGTAAACATGACCACGTACCTAAAAACAATTTATTTGAAACATTTAAATGTCTTTTTGTATTAATTAACATTACTTTTTGTATTATAATAAATTTGTTGTAGACACACCTTAAATATATTTTCAAAAATATTATTTCAAAAATTAATTATAGAAATCTATAGATAAATAATTAATTGACATTTGTATTATATAATACAATTTGTTTTGATTACATATAAGTTATATAGGTGAACATACTTTATAGTTTTACAAAATAACCAGGTAAAATTAAGCTTTATTAATGTTTTCATAAGATAATTTTGGAGTTTTGTTTTAATGATTTTAATGAAATTATTATTAGAATGGAATTCACATCTCGTAAAACCAGATAATGAAATAAACCAGTTAAAATGTTCATTCGTTTGAGTTATATGAGGTTTTGTTTCAAAAGCCGATAGAGATATTTTAACGCAGATTGTGGTTTCTACATTTTTAATTTTGATTCATTAATCCTTTTATAGTACACTTAAATACACTTTAAATACACATTTTAACTATTTATACTTATCATTTAATGCTGCATTCTTTTTTTCGTTATAGGGGGTGATTTGAAACTGAATATTGTCATTCTGGAATATAAGTATTTGAGGTCAAATTACTAAAATTAATAAACAAATTATGTTTGTGACTATATTATTACTCGCATACTTCATCTCTTTTCTAAAAATAACTGTTTACAAGTTTTTTGAAATTATCTAATGATTAAATTTGAATTTATATACACAATGATTAAAAACTAGTTTTATAAAAATCGCGAATCTTATTCCTTTAGAGCTTTTATTTCATCTATAAAATATAGTTTCAAATAAGCTGCTATTGTTACAAAAAATGGAATGACTTTTAAGATAATCTGAGATTAAATAATTCTTAAAATATTGAAAGAATTCAAAAGTTAAAACTACAAACATATATAGTATCAAATAAGCTAATATTGCTATAAAAATAGACTTAGGTACATCTTTTTTAAGTTAATACGAGCTTAAAATATTATGTGTTGGATATTTAATGAAAAAAAGGGTTAAACTTAGAAAATATATTTTATTTTACAATCAGAAAAAAATAATTTAGTATAACAATAATACTTTAATAATAAAATAGTGCTAAATAACTCTGATACACATGTGATAAATCTACGTAAATATTAAAACCTATTGAATTTTTTTTTTAATTAATGGATTTTTAAAATTATATATTTTTGTCATCATCATCGAAAAAACGTTATAGTGTTAATTTAGTAATTAACATGTTTAATTTATTTTTGTCACGTCCTATATATTATTTCAAATTATAAATTCAAAACTGGAATAAATTATTTGATATTATTAAACAAATAATTATAGGGGAGAAAATAGTTTATGGTGCTAACTCTAACTATAGATGGAATATTTGGAAAACGTGTCTAATGCATAAATACAGAATAGTCAGCTCTATCATTTTTCTAATAAATATAACATACACGGTTTACTACATAAAAGTCCCACATTGAACTTGTGCACTATGTGTAAATTGTGAACTTACAAAGACTTGGAGTTAGAACGTTGTGCATGAATTAAGTATTTCACTTTTTATTAGATTTTTTATTTAACTATATTATCGTACTATTTTTAAAGATTATTGAAGTGTCATTTATATGTGAAAACAAAATTACAGGTATAAATTAAATTAAATTAAATGCCAATTAAATCAAATTTGTATGTACAGCAGAAACAAATGCGCCTAATTTTTAATGATAACATTTGTCGTAGTCAATCCTTCAGGTCGATAGCCGGCCTTTGGTGGCTCGGAATGTTTCGTACACCAGTATTCTCTATCCATTGCCATGGTATTCAACTGCTCTGCTGTCTTGCCGGTTACCGCCTTTATGTGATTTATCCATCTGGTTTTAGGTCTGCTCAGCTTTCCTCGACCTTGCATTACCAGTTTTTCTAGCGATTCTTCACCTCGTCGACAGATATGACCAAAGTATTTCAGTTTTATTTCCATAACAATGTTAACCAAGCTTTTGGGTTTTTCCCTTGGTCTTGCATGTATTCATTTGTTCTGTGCTCGCGCCACCCGATCTGTAGAATGTTCCTCCATGTCCATAATTCAAACGTCGTTATTTTCATCTTTTCGTCTGAGTCAGAATCCAAGATTCCCATCCATATGTTACGATTGAGAATATTAGACAGTTAACGAGTCTTATCTTGATATTTACACTGATGCCGTGGCTTCGTCATAAGTTGTTGAGGTCGAACATAGCCGAGCCATGCCGATTCGCCGTTTTATTTTTTTGGTGCTTCCTCCTTGATTTGTAATGAAAGATCCCAGAAAGTTGAATTCTTTGACATCTTCAATGTTTTCGCCGTTTGCTGTGAATTAATTATTCTCTCAGACGACTACTTTGATTGACTTAGTTTTCTCGACGTTTCAGAACAAACCAGCGTCTTCACTGGCGATGCGTACCTTTTCTACTAGGGTCTGCATGTCTTCATGTGATATTGCAATAAGGGTCGTGAGCATAGCGTAGATTGATAATTATCAATGTGCAATTAATCTGTATACCTCCATCAAAATTATCAAGAGTGTTGCACATTATGCCTTCTGTGTAAGTGTTTAAAAGGTGCGACGATGCGGGACATCCTTGCCAGTTTATCTTGAATCATTCGCCGTCCCCAAATGCTCTTCTGATGGTGTAACTCTGTTAGGAATAGAGCGATCGTAGCAGCTCGATCATATGATATAGGAATCGCTTCTCTTGAAGTGTGTCCCACATGTGATCATGCTTTACGGTGTTAAATGCGTTTGCATAGTCTATAAATGTAAGATAAAGACTTTGTTTGTTTTCCATTCATTGTTAGATGATCCATTTGATGCTTGCGATGTGATCCCGCCTCCCCCGATTTTTCATAAACCCCGCCTGCTTCCGTGGTATTTCTCGATCGAGGTTCTGTTGGATTCTACGAATGATTACGTACAATAGTATCCTGATTGCGTGTGAGATGAGTGATAATGTAGATTTATTTACGCACTCTCTTGCATCGTCATTCTTTGGGATGATGAAGAAGACAGATTTTGTCTAGTCTGTTTTCCAAGTATAGTTTTTCTTTTTTACATAGCTTGTATATCAGCTTGATACAAGATTATTCGGTAGCTTTGAGGATTTCAGCCGAAATCCATCAAAACTAGGTGATTTTCCATCGTTTATTTTTTCTATTGCTGCTTTGATTTCTCTTAGGGGTATCGTCGATTTGTCGTCGTATTCGTGTTCGATGCTGGTCGATGAGGTTCAATGCTTTTCGTTCAAACAGTTTCTGACAGTACGTGTGCCATCTGATTTCATTTCGTCACTTTCGGTCAGATATTGTGCCGTCAGCATCCTTTACTACATTTAGCCATGCTGCTGTCACTTTATTTTCAAGCTTTTAACAGAGGCAAACAGATGTTTAGGTTTGTGACTTATACTATTTTGCTCCTAATTCCGCGTATTCATTGATAACCTTCCCATGTTGTTCTTTTTTAGCTGTTTGTCGATCTTGCGACTAATCATGGTGATAGCTTTCTTTTTTTCTGCTGTCTGAGTTTTCCCACTTGCTTTCAGCTGTTTTCGTTGGTCTGTTAATGCGATTGTTTCATCAAATATCGACCTGTTTGATATCGTTGACATGCGCTTTGAGATGAACTCTTTTGCTGTATTGTGCAAGTTATGGTTGATGTTTTCCCATAGGTCGTTGGGGGTTTCTTCTTCGTCGATTGCCATGAGAACTTCGAATCTGTTTTTTATTTCGAATTTGGAACTTTTAGGGTTATTGGCTACATCCTATCTTTTGCTTATTGCCTGCTTCTTAAGTCTTAGTCGCAGATCGCCCTCTAAAAGTTCGTGGTCTGAGCCACGTGCACCTGGGTAGGTTTTGATGTTATGCTCGAGTTCCATCTCTTTCGTATCATGATATAATCAATCTGATTTCGTTTTGGCCCGTTTGGCATTAGTCATTATTAACATTGGCAGATTTTGGATACATTTCTGATCTCCGTGCTGCATAATTCTAATTTGTTCAGGGAATACGTTAAACACTTTGTTATAGTTGTCCCTGAATTTGTTGTTACAAATTTATATATGTATATATTGCAACACTTAAAAACTACTATATAACAAGATGAAAACTGGACAATTTTCCGTTAGTGAACTATACTGTACAAACGACTACAGGTCATGTATGTCTTATTTTAAAACACAGTGTAATAAGTTGCTTATAGGTACTGATGTTTTCCTGAACTTCGTTGGTTCGTTTTAGACATTCGTCATATTTAAAAATTCGCCTTAAAATATCGATGCAGTTGTCATTTAACTAACGGTTACACTAGTCTACATTTTAGCCTCCTCCCTTATTCCAGCATGTACCTAATTCAATGTTATTATTGCTATGGTCAGGTTAGTATACACGTATGTATATACTCACGTATTGATTTATATATCTTTATCGAAATGTGTATTTTAAAATAAATACCAGAGTTACCTGTTTAACACAGGTATAACACAATCCTCTAATAATAGAGGATTTTAATAAACACATCAGTCATATATGAATACATGTAATAATATATATATATATCAAATCTTAAATTATTATTAGTTTCTTAAAATATTTTAATATAAATCTACTTTTCTAATAAATACGTGATATGGTCACCCAGTGAATTCGTCAAATTATGAATTCTTTTATTATTGAATTAGTACAGTTATTCAACATCAAAATATACACTTTTCATAAGCAAATTTATTGAACAAAATAAACATCATATTAAATAATGTTGTATACAATATAGGCAATTTAATAAAAAAGCTATAACAGTAAAAATAGTGTTTATTAAACTCGAGTTCTCTTGGACTGTGGTGTACATCAGATAATATGGAAACTAATAAATGTAAATTCTGAATATACAATGATAACTAGGAAAATATACCTATATATAGTTAATATATCCACCATAAGTTATAAAATAAAAATTAAGTAGAAACTGCATCTATAAATAAAACTGCACCTCTATCAATTCAATAAAAATTCACGTGAATTAACACTTGATTTCAAATTAACATAACGGTATAGAGTAAGAGTTAAATATGAAATGTATGGATTATCACGGAGATATTATTGGGTAAATCTAATTAAAATCAATCACAAAACAGAAGTTGCAGTGAATATATATAACTGTAGATTATCATAAACCGATTTATGTATATGCTTTCAAATTGAACCTTGCTTTAACATCAAGCAGAGAATCTGTACAATATATAAAAAGCACAAAACATTTGAAAACAGATAATCCAAATTAATCGAACACTACCGAAAAGTAAAATTATTACTGAATACTAATTCATTAATATTTATAAATATTATATATAGTAAGTATTTGTGAAAACAGTAAAAATCTTCATTTTACTTACATATACATGTAAATTTGTATGTAAATGCTTTTTAAAATATGGAATGCGAGAGTTAGGTGATTATATTATTATTTTATTTTTATATAATTAATTGTTTTCATTTTCCTCTAATATAACTAATCGAATCAATAACAAAGATATTCGGGAAATGATACCAATGATAGATGCCATCGTATTTGTTGTTTAATTTAGACAGAAAATTATATATAAAAAATAACTGTACGTTCTATAAAGTTTTCTTTAGATGAAACTAAATCCTACGTCTTAATTGTATACAAGAAAGATTTAAAACATTAAAGGCATACAACAACTAATTTCTGAATAATAAAAACAAGAGCATAAAAATTGATTTTTTAGAAAGATTGAATAATTCAAAGGAGCAAAACAATTTATTTCTATAATATCTTGTTTAATCTAATATTCGTTCTTTCATGTCATAAGTTTTCCTGGTTTTTTTGTTTTATGAAAGGCGCTGAAAACGTGTACATAATTATAATTATGAATGACAGCACAATTATGTGTATATACAATATATATGTACAGTTATATTGACAAGGAGTATACTTTTAAATTCATCACATTTATAGAAGAAAAACAATTGAAGGACTGATCGTACGTTTAAATGAAGAAAAAAAGAGTGAATGTTTGTAACACGATAGCAAGTAATTCACATGTATGTACATAATATGCGTAAACTTTCTAAAATGTTAAGTATAGTATATATTTATTTATATACTGCACATGTGAAAATAGCATTACAGATAATATACATACAATTAAAATATACTTTGCTTATTTATTTTATTTTTAGAACATATTTCGCACCTATTGCTATAGCGCAACTTACATGTTAGAAAAAGGAAACAAAACGTATAATATACAAGAAACGAAAGTGTTGAAATAAAAGAAAAAAATCCCTAATTATATACTAACATTCTAATTTATACATGTTTATCAATAATATTATAATATAATGAACGGATGTACATAATTGTATAGTACCAAATATACCTATCAAAGTATATAAATAATAATTAAATATTAAGGATTAGGCTGAAAAAATTAAACAATTAAAACAAATATGCTTGATTAAAAATGAAAATATATAATAAAATCATGTCTCGTTTCAGAAAATATTTTAAATCATTGCATGATGCTATATTTGAATCTTAAATAATGCTGAAAGTGAAATAATTAAGATATGTTTATAACATAATTAAAATATGTTAACTATATTTTTTATTGTCTATTACAACAATTTTAATACACAAAATCATGATAAAACTAATATTTAATAAATGGGGGAAATATTTATCTGTTTTATAGCTTCTATAATATATAAATAACCTATAAAAGCAAATAAAAATATAGCTTAAAGATATTATATTCAACAATACAGATAAATTAATTCTAGTTAAGTGTAAATTATGCTGAGGCATATATTTACCTATAAATAAATATTGGTGAAATGAGTTGAACCTGAAAGTATACATCAATAAATATAATGACTTCGAAAGTTATACATATGTATTGATTAATTAACTATGTAAATAAGATAATGTCCACCACCATTCTATCCAGATACAGATATTGATTAAGGTAAAACCATAAAAACGACATAGTATGTGAGAATGGTTAGATAGAAATAAATTCATAAGGAAGAGAAAAAAGCAATATTTGAAAAACAAATTGTAGAATAATTTCATTGGCTAAAGGTTTTAAGATCTTGGAAAATCCATCGTTAACGCCTGCACAATCCAGGGATCTTTGACAGATCCTTCATAGAATTCTTCTCGACTTAGTCGACCATCGTTATTCTGAAATAAATAGTCACTTTCAAATTAATAATATATATACATAACATTTATGTATGTACTACCGGTATAATGCACAAGTAGTAATGAATAAATAGTTGCAATAAAATGTTTAACACGACAGAATTATATGAATTGGCAACATTAGCACTTATTTTTTAATAATATTTAGCATATAGGTACTATAAAATAAGTGAAAACTCGTTTTCTGTACGGAAAAAAGTATACCTATAACTTTAACGATAGTTGTTCGATAGCGTATATCTCAGGTTTTACTTAATTGATTAAGATGGCTGTAATATTTGTATCAAAACTCTTATAAAGTAATAGATTTATAGCATTTGTGGACATTCATAATAATGTGCCATTTTTAATTACATTTCGCGAATTTTATTTATATTATTTTTAATAAAGAGTACCTACTTAAAATAGAACACTTATTTCCACAGTATTTTTTGTCAGTGAACTTTTAAATATTCTGCTATTATAAAATATAATTAAAAATGAACGAAGAATTGCAATAAACTTTGATTCTTAACATGTATTCATTAACCAACTTTTTAAAGTTCCCCTTGTTTTAAACTATTTTTAGTAAGCATGAGTTAGATGGAAATAAACTTCTGCGTAGCAGTAAATTGAGATACAATTGAAATGCATAACCATTCATTTTACTAGCAAATATGTAATATTAATACCAAGAAATAAAGCTATCAGAGTTAGAACAATAATTTGGAAATACTTTCAATATTGTTTTAAAAATGGATAAAAATCTGTCAACAATCATAAATTCTTTCGAAAGGAATAGGCAATCTTTAAATAATTTTTAATTAATATATAATGTTCAACTTGTATACTTCTATTATTAGTTTCCTTTCGTTGTTACAGATTTATATTGGTAAATCCTACCATTAACACCAAAATATGTAAATTTCAATATCTTATATTATCTAGATTTTAATTTTAGAATGCAATTCTAATATATAAATTATTCCAATGGAATTTGCCTTCCATATATTTATATACATTATACGAAAATGGTTGAAAGTAATGCTTTTTCACGCTTTAGGGATATTTTACTATTCAGAAATATATTGCGTAAAACTCTAGTTTCTATTTTAAATTGAGCACTGTATTATAGCTATCTAGACACGTATCTCTTTAAGCATGTAAAACAAGTCGAACTATACAGTTAACCGATAACTCTAATAAAAGCCGTTATTAGTAGGTACAAGCTGCATGATATTTGTTTTTATAGAAATGACGTGTTTTGAAATATGAGGACCCAAGCTCACCTTGTCCATCATTTCGAAGATCTTCTCAACCCTCTTTTGAGGTGTATCCTCGTCTAGTGGCAGATCGATCATACTGCCTACCATGTTGTAGATGGCCTCGACAATGTCAGTCATCTCTGATTGGGTGATGTATCCGTCGTTATCCAGGTCGTATAGACCAAAAGCCCCTGAATGAATAGACACAAATAATTATAGTCAATATATATAATACATGCATTTAGCCACATTATTTACACCAGAAAATAACCAAGTGCATTTAAAGGGAAGTAGTAGGGAAGGTGCGTTTCGAGAACAAAGACCCCCCCCCCCACTCGAGTAAAGTACCTTTTGAACTTCGCGCCAAAAATTTTCAAATTTAAAAGCGCGCGGGATTATGTGGCGCCAAATTCCAACTATTTAAACAAAATTCTTTGCGCCAAATTCAAATTTAAAAGTGCGCGGGATTGTGTGGCGCCAAATTCAAATAC
>JAYRBW010152342.1:0-14218 GCA_036023295.1 Invenusta paracnida | reverse complement strand
TGAGTGCATTTTTGCTGGATTCTCGAGACTTCGTTTGCTGCTATGTTGAGCTTAGAACGTAGAGGAATAGCGGATTTACCACAGTTTCCACGCTTCCCTCAAAACAGATTTTTCACCCCCCACCCATAGACAACGCCGAACTTGAGACGTCCTTACGCATGTGCTACGTGGGTTTGCAAAATGTGCTAAACTCCATCAACCCGACCACGGTCAAACATAACCTTAGTAAGAAAGAACTTTCCACTATCAAAGAACTCAAACAATTCTAACAAAATATGCTAGAAACTTCAATTGAATGAAAATATTCGTGTACTATTGTACAAATAATAATTCCATCATGCATATATGCATACTTAAAATGCATGTATCAGAATAGTATTTTTTCGTAACACATTAAAAATTACAAATGATTCAAGCTATATGTTTTCTATTCATTTTTTCTCATACATGATCATAAATGGTGTCTTCTTTTTCAAGTATTTTTCAACTATAATGAGCATAAATCAAATAATATTTGAATAAACTCATAAATGGGATATAAATCAACAATTTCACTAATGTGTACAGTAGCCCTGACCTTATAAGCAAAATTTATAAGCAAAACATGCCGGTCAGAGAGAATATTAAATGAGGAACTTTATGGAATATTTTTACAAAATGTCATCCACCGTTATTTATTACTATTCAAAAAGTAAAAAATTACCTAACGAAATTATAAGCTGTAACATGGCATGTCTAATATGTTTGTTACGATCACACTTTGAGATTAATTGAGGAAAAATAACAATATCATTTTAACCTAATCCTCATACAATATACTTAATTATATCTCACATGATGCGTCACTTATATCGTCATAAGCTGGATATGTTTTCTTTGTAATGTTACTAACAATATTCCATGTGAAAAAGAGCAAATAATAGATATTTTTTTTTAATAAAAAGTGTCTCATGTCTGCACCAATTTAAAGAGTTGGCCTATAGGCTTTTACAATACCTGACATATTCATTAGTAGTTTGGAGAAAAATCTGACAGGTCAATTTTAAAATTTGTTATTTAGCTGTTACTTACTTTTATCAGTACTTAAGTATTTCATATATTATCATTATCAAATATATTCCACTCTTTTACAACATTAGAAAAGTCATATCCATTGATCAATTAATGTTAATCTACAAAGCAGTTGTATCTTTAAAAATGTGTTAGTCTCTTTCTTTAGTCTTAGTTAATTTATATATACATATATATATTATAACTAATAGCTTTGTTTCTAATGAAATCATTTTTTAATAAATTCTGGTAGCCTTAGAGCTGTAACAATATTTTTATACAAAAACTCTATAAAAGTAACTGAAAGACGATATCTAATTACAAATGACAATTGTATTGAAATAGAATTGCTATATTCACCTAATAATAAGCATAAGGTAATGCTTGCAGGTATTTACAAACACCCATATATGTAGAAATATAAAAGACAGGGACTACTATAATAGAATATTTAAATGACATAATATAAAATATGCATCCATAACCGGCGCTTTTGTTGGCTTCTGCGTCCGCCAGGTCATTGCCTCGGAGTCCGCAATGCCCTGGGACCCATTACAGTAACACTTTATTTTCGAGAATGTTCAGGCTTTTTTCGGTGGTGTTGAGATCATGATAGAGATGATTGCAGGTTGATCGCAAGGTTGATGATGGAATTATAAGATCGAATTTGTGACAGTGGTCACTCCGTAATTAGGCCAAAAACTTGGTTTGCCTCCATAATAAGTTGCTATGATCTCCTTTCTTTCCGATGTATACTTATTGTGTTCTTTCGTGAGTGGGTGGGGAGTCAACAACTTGTCTGTTGATGAAAGCAGTGGCGCTGTTATATGTGATAGGCCTGAGGAAGTCGGTGCTAGCTGCGGCCTTCTTGGCTAAACTGTCCAGCTGTTCGTTTCCCGGGATGTTGGCGTGCCGGGGATCCATTGAAGGAACACTTTGTGACCGATGAGGGCTATTTTCTTCTTGATCGATCTCGTTTGTGGCCGGGCTGTTGTTACCCATCGGGACTAGCATTGCCTGGCTGTCGGTGCAAAACTGGATGGTACAAGGTTTTTCGGACCAGCTGGAAGCGGCAAGGTCTACGGCTAGGAGTTTCTCACAGAAGGAGCTGGTGATTACACTTCCGCTTGCAGCTATTGAGTCTACGAACAGAGAGCAGGATTTCCGGTGACAATGACTGCAGCCGCGCCGCCCTGAGATGTTCCTTCCGTGGCAGAACCATCTGTGAAGATCGTATAGCCTGCGTTCCAGTCTGCGATAGCTTTCAAGGCAGTATGTTTAATAGCCTCTGCTGAGCTAGTGGCTTTATTGATGTTACCACAGGTGATTCTGATAGTGATGTTGTCTATGCAGTAGTCATTAAGGAATATGTGCCGGGTATTTAGAGGTTTTCTGTTTTTCAGATCAGTTTTGATATCTTCTTCTGTACTCTTCCTGAGGCTATTTCTCTTCAGTCTGTGTTTAGTCACGGTGTTGAAAACAATGCAGCTGAGGTTTTCTGCGTCTAAGCAAGAGCCTTCACTTTAGCCTTAAAGCTTAGTCTCCTGTTTATTTTTCTGTAGGATGTGCAGTGGGCTTTCCTTCTCAGGCATTTGATCAAAGTTATCTTGAACTGCCCTATAATTCTGAGGAGAGCGTTGTTCTGTATCGACTCTAGAGAGCTGATAGCTGTGTCCGAGAGCCACGGTTGCCATGCTGGGGCTACAAAGTCTAAGAAAATTCTGATGAGCGCTCTATATACCGTACCGTTTTTAGGTTTTGCTGATTCCATCCCCATTTATGATTCCCTATGATCGAAGTGATGTTTGCTCTCTTCTTGGCTTTCATTGCAATGTTTTCGATTTACTTGTTAAAGGAGAGGGTGCGTTCAAGACTACCCCTAGTAATCTGGTGTTAGGGTTGAAGGGGGTGGGTTTGTGGTTGATGTTTATTCTAGGAGAGTATTTAGCCTCATTTCTACTGATGGAGAAGAAAGTAATTTCACTTTTATCGGTGTTGATCGTCATCTTCTTTTTCACGCACCACTTATAGATATTGTCAGCGGCTTCTTGTAAGATACGATTGGCTCGACTGATCGACGTGTCGGATGCCCATACTGAGATATCGTCTGCATATTGCACCGTGTCAACATTACCCGGGATGATGTCATTCACAGAGTTGTTGTAAGTGATGAAAAGAAGCGTTGACAGTACCGAGCTCTGAGGGAGGCCATGGTTCATCGTCCTGAGCTTGCGGTCAGTGTTGTTAATCCGAGCAGCCACCTGTCTGTTATGAAAGAAGCCTCTTATCCAGGATACATATTTAGTGTGGAAACCGATGTCTAGGAGTGTGATATTGAGTTATTCTGACCAGACTTTATCGTATCGTAAATTTGTCAAATTTATCAATATAATTATATATTATGAGAAATATTATGTAAGAGTTAACTTGCAACTTCTGAAGAATTGCATAATTACAAATAATAGCCATTCTTGGCAATAATGAAGTGAAGGTCTTCGCTCGATTTCGTCAGCTGTTTTTTCATCATGGCTTCTGAGAAGGTTAACAGTCTGTTGCTAAGATATTCTTCTATGTCTTCTTTATCACCGAAATCATCTACCTCATTTCGCATTGATTCTAATCACGGAAAAATGAATCTGTCACATATGTGGAAATCTGGAGAGTAAAATGATTGTATAAGAGCACGAATGTTTTGGTCCACCAGCTATGCGAGTGTTTCCCTTGACACGTGTAGCGTAGCATTGTCTTGAATCAGACACATGTTTTCAGGAAGAATGTTGGAATGCTGTGTAAAGTGAACACACATGTTTCATAATACCTCGATGTATGATACTGAGTTGATGATTTCAGTACACAGCCTCAAGAAATGTTCACCTTTCAAAGTCACTGCAACAAAGACCATAAACTATTTGTCACTCTAGAGTTTCTTTAGTGTCTGCAACTTGTCGCCATATGGTCCTACCCGTGAACCAACATCCTTCGAGGGTAAAACATATCGACAGTAGAACCCTTTTTTGTCGACTATAACAAGATTAGTTTTTGTGATTCATGACTCAAAGGCCTGCAGTCATCTTCTGAACAAACAACCCGTTGCTTACGATGACCTTCTATCCGTTTATGAGGAATCCATTGTGTTTTCATCTAGATTCGCTCCAATTCTTCATTAAGAATTCGATTGACCATCATATCATCCAACTGGAGTATCTGGCCAATTCATCTTTGAGAAAGTGTAGCATCTTCATCAATTAACCTCTGTACATCCAGTATTGCTCTCCTTCTGGCATCACTGTAAGGGCGTCATTGTCCTGGAGAACGCTCGAAGCTGACTATTACGCCCTCGCTGAGACCTTTCACAATCCTTTGAACTTGGTGAACTTGCATAGCTTCATCAGGCCAAGCTGTTTGTAGAATTTAGTAGATTTTAGTAGCACTCATGTTACATCGTCGAAGTAATTTAATTAAAAACACCATTTTATCATATGTAGACTCCATAATTATTTCACAATGCTGTGTAAAAAATCAATTGACTATTTTGTAATGAAAATCTAATTTAAATACTGGCGTATTATAAAAACGTCATTAATTATGAAACAGCTGACGAAATTGAGTGAAGACCTTCACTCCATTGTGGCCAAAAATGGCTCTTCTTTGTAATTATGTATATATATATATATATAAGATTATATATATAATTAACTCTTCCATAATATTTATAATAATAAATAATAATACTGATAAATTTGAATTGTAATATGATTTGGAAAAAAATCTTTAATTGTGAGTTACCTTATATATAATTTATAGGACTAAAACTTAAATGTAGACAAAAAAAGTTATTTCCGCTATTGGAAAATCTTTTTTTATTATTCTAGCTATATTCCTATAAGTAACATATTATGTGGTTCTAATTCAGGCGCACATTTCGATACATTTACTTTTCATAACAGTGCTTTATATCATGTACATTTGCCGTCTGAAAATCTACTTTTTTATATTGTATTAGATCTACATCTAGCATTTTTGCCTCGCACATCTAAACTACGTGCCGACCAGCGCGTAGGGATTGTTCATATAGGTAGAGTGAGAAAGAAGGCTATGTATATCTATGTCTCAAACTTTCGAAAAGGAGAGTTTACTTCAATTTATACAAAAAACAAAGAGGCACCAGCACGTAATCATAAGATGGCAGAAACAGATGACTCACTTGGAAATATTTTTAATTTAAAAATGTTTGATTAAAATATATAAACAACGTTTCATAACATTGGTTCATATTAAATCATGTTAACTTTTTACTGTTAACATGTTTTTACTGCTATTTTATTTCTCACTACGCTAGTGAGAGGTTTAACATTTTATTTCATTTTGTTGTAATATATATTTTAAAATTTTACGTATTTTAAAATATGAAAGTTTATATTTATTAACAATCTTATTTTATTCCACGACTTCTAAAATACATATTAACAAATTTAAGCTACTTGGAATTTTTGCGATGTATATTTCGTAACATCCGTTTTCTGGTAATTTATTTTGCATATCCATGTTCTGGTATATTCTTGCATAAAAAAATGTTATCATCATGCATTGAAGAAGTGACTGCGAAAACTTTTAATAGTGAATACATTGGGATTTGACGCATGGAGCGACCGAAGAACTCATTTTTATCGAGAGCCGTGGCAACTTTTTGTAAACGCTAATTATATTCTTTTTTTGTACAATATTTATATATACATATATAATATATATTTGTATTTATTGTAAAAAAATTTCTCTTGTAATTGTTTTTTGGTGTATGTCCGACTTAGTGTCATTTTGCCTTAAATATATGCATTTTACTTACTTACTTACTGATCCTTGTGTCTACGACTCAAAATCATTACAAATGCAATAGAAAAAGTTAGATGGGCAAACAAAACATTAAGGGGGGCAAGATTAAAATGAGGCTAAGGGGTATAGCTGGTTTGTATTTTCTGGGTTCTTCCTTGATTCAATGAAAAACGATTGTTGAATCGTTAAAGGTAATCCCTATAAAAATTCCACCGATTTACCAACAATTTGCCAACTGCGATTGGGTGGCAAAATTTAAGGTGGCTAATCGTAGAAGGCCCAACGTTAGGTAGCCACCAATTTACCAACTTAATTTACCACCCGTTTACCAACTATTTCCAAACCAAATTTAAGGTGGTCGTAGATGGCCTGACGTTGACTAGCCACCGATTTACCAACTGTATTTGCCACCCGTTTACCAACTATTTGCAAACCAAATTTATTTCACCAATTTACCCATCAGAATGTATGTATGATTAAATACGTATAACTCTTAGTTATCATTTTGATATTTCAAGTAATATGCTCTTGATTCCTTTACTGATACTCTGTTAACAATTATTCCAATAACAATTGCACGTATACTTTATATTATTATACATTAATTTCACCTATGTACATTATTACTTACTGCCGTTGTACACGATTCCCATTTGTACAATTTATTCACAAATATACGCTTATTTTTATTATTATAATTCAACATACATATATATAAATTATTAATTGGTGTATATATATATATTATATATTCACCAAATGTTTTCATACCCTAAAAAAAGTTTATTAAACCCATATAATTGTAATGTTTACGTATATATGGTTTTGTGGTGCTATTTAAAAGGTTTATTGTATGGTTTAACTAATTAATATTGCACATGAGTGGGCAACTTTCTACATATAATTTTCTAATTAAGAAAAAGGAATTATAACAATAAAAACTATTGTTTTAATACGCAGAATACCGTTACGTTTCGTTTCATTAAAATGGCGTGGAATCTTTGTCGATCGAAAGCTAAATTTCGCGATGAAATTATATCTGAAGTGTATAAGTATCTATTATACCTTTTATTTTAGGTTATTACTGTATTATTATTTTATTTCAACGTATTTTGAGTAATAACAATGGAGTAATAACTTTGTTTTTATTACTCGAGAATGGTTGTTTGTAACCTTAAATATTTGTAATATTAACTATAAACTATATAGAGATTAAGTTATTACATGTAAAATATTTCATACAAAAAGCAATCTGATGTTAATTTTTAAAACATACGAATTTTATTATTGTTCAAGATCTATAATATTGTCAAGGTCATGTACACTAAGTGACAAAAGAATCGCCACCCATACATATAGGTCCTACGTGAATAAACTATTCATTTATTTAAATCACCTAATGGCTAATAGGCAAGATAGAAACTAATCAATATTAATGACTCATCACTTTATGTAACCACCTAAATCTATGTTTTATATCGGGGTGGTGATTCTTTTTGTAACTCAGTGTATTAATATTGACATAGTTGACTAATACTGTTTTTACTTCAACTCATTTATTTAATGAAGAGTATAAACACAGGTTATTACTTTCACAGGAGCTAGTCTTATTTTACTAATTATTAAGCTAATCTCAAAGTGACTATCCAAAAAATACTCCTGTAGTACACACAGGTGCATCGGCTTGTTCACTAGCATCGGAAAACATACGATGTTCAACCATCACGGGTTTGATACTAAAATAACATCTTCGAATCTTGACTTCTTTGAGGTTTTGAAGGTTAAGTGAAGAGAGTTTAGTTTGCGTTTCTTCTGTAAGGCCCCAGTCAACGCCATCGATCCAAAGTTGCTTCAGTAGTAGTTTTAGGGATAAGGCAAATGGCGAAATCATCCCTAGAGGATCAAAAGGACTGCTCAAAAGGGATAATAGCTGACGTTTGGTAGCGTTACAGGAATTTAAGTAATGGTTTTCCCTTGGAAATCCAAAAGTTATCGGTATTCAAGTTTCAAGGTATAATACCCAAAATCTTGACTGTTCCATGACAAGACATTGATATTTCATCACCAAACTTATCAGATAGTTCTGAAGAATTGGAAATCCATTTGTCAAGAGTCATAGACGCATCTCGCATAATTGTGGTTGCAGGTCGAATTTTTAATACTCCTTTATCAGCGGTGCCAACAACAAATGATCGACATAAAAATTAACCGTCATTTCGAGAACAAATGAATTGTCTAAGGCCTGTAAGTGGTGACGAATTGTACCATTGAGTAGAAATGCTGCACAAGAAATACCCAAACAAACCTTTTTGAAACGAAAGATTTTATTGTTCCAAATAAACCGAAGGTAATCACGATCTTTGGTTTCACAGAAATTTGTAAAAAGGCTTTAGTTATGTCTCCAGCAAAAGCAACAGAGCTATTTCTGAATCTCATGAGAATATCGCAAGTAAAGGCAATAGATTTTGTAATGGATTCTGAAGATCATTCAGAGCGATACCATCTGAGTTATTTGAGCTACCACTGAATACAGGTTTTACCTTCGTAGTAGAACTCGATTCCTTGATCACCGAATGATAAGGTTAGTAAAATCCTGTGTCTCTTTCAGATTTCTTGGTACTTTTTTGATAATGTCATTGTTCAGGTAATCTTGAAATACTGAAGAATATGAATCTTTGAGATCACTTTTCATTGACATCCTTTTTTCCAGTCTTCTTACTTGTGTCTGAGCTTCTTCAAAGTTTGATGTAAATGAGTGTTTCTCAGATAATCCCTGACATTCCTTCCATATTAAAGGTACTTCATATTGACCGTCTTCATTTATGGTGATATCTTGTCGTAATTTTTCTAGAGTTCAATGATCTCCATCTCCATCTGTGGAAATACCCATGAAATTCAGGTTCCAAAAATGAGAAACATCACTGGCAAATAATGATAAAGAATTTTCAGTCGAACACAGACTTGTTCGAACACACGCTTTGACAAGATACCAATCCAGAATCCGTACGATAAGTTAACGAGGTAAGAATTCCCCCCTATATGACATCTGCACCAAGAACAATGTCAATGGGTTTCATTTTAGCATTGTTCATTTGAATATCATCAGCGAGCTGATAACAATTAGTATACTATTAGCCAATATATTCAATTCCTGAATTTATGGCCCTATCGGAACCAACTCAAGAAGGGCACACAGACTAGGTGTACTTAGCAAATTTACGGTTATGTAAGCACCGCCTCGAGCAGGATGTAGTTGAATGGTCACCAGTTCCATAGTTTTCTCAGGAGTAATTTCCCCAAATGCTTGTATGTTCAGCGTTTCATCAGAAGTAACCGGAGCTTGATGTGCATCAGCTAACTCACTTTGTGTATAAGAACGCTGGCTTCCTCCATCTAACAGTACTCGAGTATGTTGTGTACCTCTTGTAGAAGTAGTGACCTTAACTGCTGCAGTCATTAAAATGACCTGTGAAACGCTAGATGAAAGCATTGTTGTACTTGATTTTGACTCTTCCAATGAGGGATCTTGATTACATAGAAGACGATGATGACGCGATGACAAATTTTGCATTGTATGCCAGAGCGACATCACTTAGAAATATGTTTAGATGATTTCAAACAAAGAAAACATCTCTTTGACTCTACAACTTTTGCTTTCCTTTGGTCTAAATTCATGGAACTTACTTTTGGATAGTTTTCAGGCGTGTGTGGTTCAGAGCAAAAACGCAATCCAAATAAGGTGTAGTGGTCATTTTAGCTTTGGCATTCTTAGAATTATAACATGGCAACTTAAAGCAGTAGGATGCTTAAAGGTACCGGTATTTTGATTGACATGACCAATGGTGGATGAAACGCCAGGTAATATCTTGTCCTTAACCTTAGAATTACTACTCTCGCCGTTTCCAAATTCAATCACAGCTTCAACCCCAGTACGCGTTTTAATTTAATTTTTCAAAAAATCAGCGAATGACACTAAGCTGTCAGTTTTCTCACTGTTTACGTCCCCTATCAATAAGAATGTTATGCGGAAACTTACACTTTACGAGCAACAAAAATATAAGGTTACCGTACTATTGGTTATTAACTGATAGCTCTTCTAGAGCATGAATATGGCGAACTACACCATCGTACAAAGACTTTAGAGAAGTTAACGAGTTATCGTTAACAGGCTTAATGCCAATAAGTTCCTTGATGTGCGAAGTAACAATTTTATTTTTATCCCAATATCTTTCATCAAGTAAACTAATCGCTTTGTCGTAATTAGCTTCAGTTACAGATAAGCCAGCATTAACCTCTTTAGCCTCACCTTTTAACAGAGATACCAAATATGGGAACTTCTGAATAGCAGGAATGCGATCCTCCATGTGCACAAACGACTCAAATATTTCCCGAAAGCATTCAGTGTAATCACCGCTGAAAATAGAAAATTCCAGCGTAGGAAGACGCGTAGCCTCACGCTTGTTTGTCGTTTGAGACCCAGTGGTCGCCGAATTTTCCAAGTACACCTGTGTAGATAGTTTAATGTCATGTAGTTTCTCCATTAATGGTCCTTGGTTTACGTTTTCAGCGCAATCTCTTCCTCCGTGGTCAGAAGAGACTCAATCGTATTTTGGCAAATCATAAAAGAATTTTCACTGGAAGAGAGGGTGTCCAGTTAAATGTAAACGGCGTTGGGATCACCAGAACTCGACGATAGTTCATCCAAAGCATTGAAGCTTTTAGTAAGGAAATGAAATGAAAGGAATATTTAATTTGACTAATTTATACATGACAAATTTTGCACGACAGAAACAAACTTCTTGAATATTCACTAATTCTGAATTTTACCAAAGATTTAAATTTTCAAAATACCTACCTATATTCCTACTATTTGTATATCTGATTTATTTATAAAAGATTTTTTACAAGCATACAGCGTAGATGGCCATTTCAGTGGAGAACCATGTCGATTGTTATCAAAACGGCAATTCGTCAGCAAAGTATATTCTATTAGGTGTTTTAGAAATACAGACCACCGTCTATCTGTAAATCACAAAACGTACTTCGCTGGACCAATTTTGAGAGAAAATGCTCTCCTTATATAGTTACATAAATTCCAGAAATAATAATAATAATAATAATAATAAATGTATATATTTTTACAACAAAAATAACCAAATGGTATTCGGAGGTGCAAGCTTACATTTGAAATAGAGAATTCTATATATTAATATTATAAAAGTAATATAATATAGAAAAGGGAAGGTAGGAGAAATATAATTTCATCCTATGACATATGAGCAATCCAGTCATTAGACAAGCAATGTCAGTCATTTCTACTTGGGGGTAAACATGAGATACCAATCCAAAGGAAAGGACAGTTCTGTAGTTATGTAACACAAAATATATAATCAAAGTCTTACGATGTATTCATAAATACAACCTAGACATCGAAAACGGGAATTTTATATTATATAAGCCAAAATTTCAAATTTACTCTCGAAAGGTTTGTGGGGGTAAGCTGTGTATACCTCAAAACTGAAAGTGTCGATAATTACATTATGATTTAGAATTTGTTCGACGCCAAATTGTGTCTACAATTGGCTGACAACGTAATAGAGTTTGTGCACAGCTGAATATATATGCAGGTGTGCACAATAGATCCTTAAAAGTTCAATGAAGGCAAAATGTCTGTTAAGATTGTCTAAACAGTAACTATTTAAAAATAATCACCATCTGCTGCAATATTAGCATTCAAGTCCTCCATGAGCTTTGCAAGTTAACTCGTTAAAATCAATCGGCTGAATTGTTGTAAATAATGAAATAAACCCGCACAACTTTACGGTTCTGAAAGACTTCTGCATGACGACGGGCCTCAAAGTTTCTGAAAATCAGTCGATCACAGAGATTAAAGTCAGTTGAATAGAGAGTTGTGGGACCACTGTGATTGCATTGCCTGTTAAAAAGTTTCGCGTGAGATTGGCCTTATGAGGGGTAGCATTGTCATGCATGATAACGACTGTCCCTCTGCGTCAAATGTTGATAATTCCTTGCAAGAACTGGATATATCTCGGGGCATTGACAGATTCACCAGCTTCCAAAACTTCATAGTAATAACCTCCTTGAAAGTTGATGCCAACTATGATGTGGAATTTTCGAGCAGACATAGTTTTCCGTGGTGTAGTGAGTCTATCTCTGGACGTGTCATCCCAAGCTCGTATATTTCCATTAGGTGGATAGGGTTTTGCATGTACCCATTTCTCGTCGATAACAATAAATTACACCACCATGAATCAAATTTAAACACTGGTAGCGATATCAAAACGTTGAAGCTTGTGCTGCTCAGTGAGTTCTTGTGGAATCCGCTTTGCATGAAGACTTTTGTTATGATTCGGTACACCATGGTCGTAGGTAATTCTAAAAGATTGGATATGATATGTTAAGGGAAACACTGTTGTCCTCTTCTAGCATTTGCTGAATGTTTGCAATGTTTTCAGCTGTACGCGGTGTTCTTGGACGGCCAGATTCCGGATTCCTCATGACTGAAACCCTGACGTTGTCACAGTATTCCTTGACGTACGGTGCTGAATATGCAAAAAAGACGGAATATTAGCCTCACCCCATTCTGTAACAAGATATCCGTGTCTGTCTGCACAATTGATATTTTTCTAGTTAGAGTTTTGACAAAAAATTAATATTTTCTGATTTCACTTCCATAATGAATGGTAAATTGTACCTAAGTAAATGAAATATTGTGCGAATTGACATATATATTTCAAATTTGAAAATATCTCTGGATTAATCGGTACAACTTTATTTTCCTGCATACTGATTAAACATAGATTGATATTTGTGCCTATATCGACTAATTAATTTGTGTTCAAACCCTGTGGTCTATGGATGTAATACAAGCTATAAAATAAAGTTATAATTATAGTTAAACTATAGTTATCCAAAAGCGAGATTTTTTTGAAACACCTATATATGGGTTTAGAAAATTGGCTTTTTGCAAATAGCACGATAAGGCAATGTTTATAATCCCCAACCATAGTTCATTTTCAGTTACTGAATGTGGGGTGCGATGACACAGGCCAATTTAAAGTTGGCTAGGATTTAGTATGAATTAGGGTGTCTCTCTTTTAGTCTCTCTTTTGTTGGAGCTGTCGCTGCTACAATTTTTAGTTTGAGCATTCCCCAGAGCGGGTGGTAACCTGAGGTCAGATCCGGGCTGCACGGTAGCCATGAAACAGGGCCATTCTTGCCAATCCACCGATCCGGAAAGCTAGCATTCAGAAACTGCTTTGTTGCGATGGCAATGCGTGTGCAGGTGCACCATATCCTGCTGAAAATAGAAAAAATATCTTTCGCTTCTAAAGCAGAAATAAATTCAGTTCGTAGCATATGAATATAGGAATCATTTGTCACTGTGCCATCAATGAAAAATGGTCCTATCAGATCATGTTGAGCAGACATAATATGGCCACCAGATCATAACTTTTTGGCGGATTTTGTTTCACCTGCTCGTATAAAGGTGGTTTAGCCTTGCTTCACATGCAAATCTGTTTTTAGCCTTTGCCTTCGGAATACACCGCACACTCATCGGTGAAAAAATATGATCTCGTCGTCGCACAGTCATATTTGGCCAAAATTTCATGACGGCAAGCAACACGCATCTCTTGGTCCTCTGGAGATAAGAATTGCACTTTTATTACTTTCTAGCTTCTGTATCCCAAGTTTTTCACATCCTTCGTCATTGTCTTCGTTTAATGTTTTAAAATTTCATTAATCATTACAAACGAAAATCAAGCAAAAAAACATTTATCGATCCAACGTCGTTAAGAATTCTTGAAAACTCTGTATACGCAGGGCCGTAGCATTACTTTTTAAAGTGGGGGGGCCAGTTTTTATAAAAAATAGCACATCTTTTCCAAAAATGTTACTTTATAAAACTGAAAAATTTGATTAGCAGCAAAACGCCTTTTTATTAAAATTGTAATTATAAGTACATATGTAATGCCAAATACAGATACAGAAAAAATGTTATGTATAATGAATTAAATGTACACATCGATTTTGTTATAGACAATAGTAGCCTATAGATACTGGTATGCTCCATATATATTTTCGGTTTAATATCCATGATAGTATAAATACATAGCTTTATTTAAGAGATATAGTTATAAACAAGATGAGGAAACTCAGTGTCCATATAGTTATTAAATTTTACAAAGCTATATAAAATGTTGCAACAGTTGCACTTGACAATTATACGTACAATGGAGTTGCATTGAAGAATATTATATTGTATAAAGATACAATAAAGCGCTATATTATAATTTTTATATAAAGGCAGACATTG
>JAYRBW010152331.1:0-14219 GCA_036023295.1 Invenusta paracnida | reverse complement strand
AATATTTAAAATGTTATATATTACTTTAACCCATAATTTAAAAAATATATTGAAAATGTTAATATTTGTTAATAAGTTATTAATTATTTATCTTTCTTTTTACATTTTAACTACGAATGACTGAATGCCACAATCATAATTAAATTACAACAGTTTTTCTTTTATTGACTTTTCCCAAGTAATTTTGGAATTATCATGTTACAACAGTTTTGTTTTCATTTACAAGGATTATACTTCATTACATATTTAAATCATTACATATCAAAGTTTTAATTTTTTAAGGCATTTGAAATATTTACAAAAATAACTACGTCACTAAAATATTGTTGATTATGTAATACTCCCTTCGAAAAAAAATTACACGAATTTTTAAACTAAATTTCGCATTCTGTGGACATATATGTAGATAGTACATATATATATAATGTATAAACGTTACCGTTCATCTATTAAAAACTTTTTAAAAACCTTGTAAAGTTGTACTACCGGTATATTATTACACATTTTGCACCTTAGTTAATCGGGGTCGGTCGTAGACGCGAGGTGGCGGTTAAGATCAAAAGAAAGAGCGTTGTATATCGGCGAACTTTCGTGGGTGGTTCTGAAAGTATATAATCCCCCCAATTGCAACACAAACAATTAAACATTAAACACTGTCTTATTTTTCTTTTAAAAAGCCGTTCTTCATTTTCACACCTATATGTTTATCTGTGTTTATTATGTGTACCTAATAGCCAGTCTCTTTTTCCAGTGACCGATCCAAACAGACGGAAAACGCGGTAAGTTGAAGGTCGTTATATAAAACGACGTATTTGTCTTGCGGGTGACTTGTGCGATTTTTTCATATCAATATATACACATGCACTAAAATACATATCGTTACATTATTTACAGAAGCGAAACATGGAAATACTTACAGTTGACATGAACATTTAGTATACCTACGTGTGAAGCAGATTAGAGACGTATAAATGCAGTTATAATTTATAATATGTCAACGTAGATACAATTCGGCCCTAAAGAAAAATTACAGTTCCAGGTGATAATGTATACGTATACTGTTGTACAATATTCACACGCACGAGCTTCAAGCTTTAGACATGTTGATCACGCTTCAACACCCCAGCTAGCTAAAAAGACGACACGAAGCTCCACAGGAAGAAAACCTACCGCACAGCGCTAGTTGATACGAAAGACCTTTAAATTCAATCTCATGATCTCGTATCGCAAGCGAACAGCCTAATTTTCAGCCTTCACCTGATGCGATTACTTCTTTCTTTGAATGAACAACCTGGAGACTAGTCATAGAAGAGAGGGGGGCTGTTAATATACTGACCCGCCCATTTTCATTCACTCATAATATAATGCAAACATAGGTCAGTCACCTTTGCTGCCGATATTAGTTCGCTATTTAGTTAAGGTGACTCTTCTGCAATTTATATCATAACCTAGTTTTCTTGTCAAAAATTTCTCATGAAATGTAATCATAAATTGATTCCTCTTATACAACGCTTCCTGTTAGTTATATAACAAGCCTGTCCTTCTATCAGCATCTTTCCGTCAATCAAATTCTCTTTAGAGTAAAGTATTACTATACGGCAGTAAAATATAATCGGTGGGTCACGTGACTGGTTGACAATGATTAATGTATAGACGCTTCACCCTAAAGCGGTGACCGAAATAGTTAAACAAATTATAGTATACATTATATTCTTATACAATATTTAACAACGTATACTTTATTAGCAAGGTTTTGCTATATTTTGCCGCCACCCATTCTATTTTATTGATACATATTACATGAAATACGAGTATAGTAAGTAACAATCACAAGTAAGACAGCAAAACAGCCCCAGGGATGAGATTATAACACCCCTAGTATATTTGACAACTCCTAAAAGGCGGCAAAGTCCTTTAATCTTTGGCGCCTTCTCTCTTTGATTGGTTTATATAATATACTCTGGCACAGCAGCTTACACAAATGAATTTTGAAGGCGGGAAATGAAAAACTGAATAATCATAGATACTAAATATAACAAGAGTCCACAGCGCTTGTGCCGCTATATATGCTGAATCCAAGCTGTTGTATCATCTTTGCGGTTATAAATATAGAGGAGACATCAGCTGCGATCAATACAAGGAAAAAATCATAAAAAATAGGTGCGAAAAGTTAAAATGAAGAAGCGTATGCTACAAATAAATTTAGTATTACATAGAAGCGGTGGAGCAATGTTAATGTGTACATGATATACATATTAGTAAAAGTGTGAATAATACACAAGAGTATCTGACTGAATTGATAATCTATAGTTGACTTGGTGCAGTTAATTAATTGCTGTCAGCCTTTGATATTGCCGACAGTTTTAGTATGCATATCACTAGCTATTTATATATATATATCACACATATGTCGTTCACAGTAATTGTAAATACATTCAACCTTATATATTTAAACTCACCTAAATATGAAATAAATAAATATATATGCATTTCTATACATATAGTATATCAAATAACCGGATTTTTAGAATATTAAAGAATATTATAATAATTCTTTATTTACTAAATAACTAAAATAAAAAAGGTATTAATTCAACTTGGAGAGTATGACTAACTAAAAACATAGATTATACTTAATAAAAATATTCTAATATATATACTGTCATTATACATATATGTATTACATAATATTATATTAAAATAATATTTTTACAAGCGGTGTACACTTTCTGTAAAATGTAATAAGGTATATTTTCTATACCTCATGAGAACAGATCTGCCTCACACAATCTTGTACTTAAATGTCATACATAATAATTAACAATATAATATAATAAGCCTCATTCTACTCATTCTGCCTATACTTTTGGCAAACAGTTGTGATATTATTATATATTTAAATAGTTGATATATATGGAAGAATGTAATGTGATCTGTTGCGCTAAAAAATACGACAAACTGGCCTTTGCTGTCCTTCATTCAAGATATAAATTCGACTGTATATATATATAGGTATATACGTAGTTGTTCTGTACTGTATTCAATATTGCATATATTTATATTAAAAATATATTCGTGTACATATGTATATGCATAATATGGTTTTGTATTATCCAATATATACTATTAATATGTATATACAATATATGTATAAAAGTCATATTATATATAGTAGGTATATAATATTACATTTATAAGTTTCTACATAACACTTAAATTGATACATTATAATATAAATGTTTCAATGTACGTAAAATATTTCTCATATTTACACAAATTGTAAAGGCCAAAAATTAATACATATTTACTATAGCTTTAGAATTAGAATTATATTCTGGCTTATTTCAATAGTATTGATATATATTTGTATTATTTGTATATTCGTCATCTGTCACACATGTGTAGGATTGCGTCCTCATATGAATTCTTAAAATCTTTTATATTATTTCTTGAAATTATAATTAAATTGGTAATATAATACCACTGTCTAATGGAGCAATAGTTAATTAAGTTTTATAAATATAATTTATAGGTTGAGTTTACCGAAATTATATATTTTTTAAATATTATTCAATACCGTTTAACAATCTTGTTGTTATTTATTTTGTTTGTAATATTTAATTCATTTATGATATATATGTTTGCATGTATATGGGTAAATATCATATTTCGGGCACACTTTTGTTATGGTGACAATTTCATATAGATATACAAATTTCAAAAAGCAAAAAGCAAAAAGCAAAAATCATATATCTTCAATATTAATATTTCAGGAAAGTCACATCCTTAAATTTTAATAAATGTGTCAATTATATCAAAAACATTTATTTCAACTGATTTTCAAAATGTGCGCATGATGTGACATTTTGGGACAAAATGCTGTTTTTTCTCTGGTATTGTATGTAAAGACATACGTATAGCAGTTTATTCAGTGAATTATATCATGATGAATGCTATATTTATACCAGACATAAAAATATTTATAATATCAACGAGCAAATTTTAGATAATTGTGACAAAAAGATGTATATAGATGATGTTACCTATATAGATACCTTTATAGAAATTTTGAAACTACACAGAATATAATGTTGATTCATAATAGTAATTTAAAATTAGGTAATGTAGACTAATTATTACATATATATAACAAATTAATAATATGTGATATATTGGTAAATTATAGGTTATCAATACAATTCTTTAAGAAACTATATACAAAGATCAGCTTGCATATATATGATTGTATGAATAGTTTGATTATTTGTTTGCCACATTATACTTTGATGTTAGTATAAATACCAACTTATCCAAATATTCTAAAAATAAACCTTGGAAAATTTCACGAATGTATAATATGTAAAAAGTAGTATTCATCAGAAAATAATTCGTGATTTTTTAAATACTTTAAAGTAAAAGATTATTTTATTCCTTAAAAATAATCCTCGTATATACATAATACATATATTATAAATAAATTAAAACATAAGACAGCG
Organism: Invenusta paracnida; assembly: GCA_036023295.1. NCBI lineage: Eukaryota > Metazoa > Platyhelminthes > Proseriata > Coelogynoporidae > Invenusta > Invenusta paracnida. The sequence goes on along the minus strand of JAYRBW010152331.1, from coordinate 9,723 downwards.
TTTGCAAATATTGGGTAATTTCGTAAAATGTTGAGTCGACAGATATTGATACTATGTATTTTTTAAATTTATTTTAAATTATTTTAGCTTATAACTTCAGTAAAAAATTTAGCAATTACAAATAAAAAATCGAAATTATTTCATTAGATATACTTATATTAGTCTATATTTATGAAATAATAGTATATTGTTTTAGTTTTAGCGTTGCTGATATTTTCTAAATATTATTTTTATATAGTGCTTTGTACAATTTGTTTTAAATAAAGATTCCATCCTTCGCTTTTATATTATGGACCGCATTTTCAAACAATATATATATGCCGTATAGGTATCTAGTTTAATTAATTGTAAATTCTTCGGTAGCAAAATTATTCCATTATAAATATTTTTATATCCATATCTATATAATCTAATTAAACAGAAATAATTATGCACACATGAAAATGATATACAGACTATAATTTCAAATGTTGAATATACATGTTCAACTGTGCAACTCTTGTGCGTGAAATGTTTTTTTTGTATAATTGGTCTTTGAATTTACCGCAGTTTCATTTAACTATAGATATATGCATACTTTGGTTTTAGAAGGCATTTTGTGTGGGTGGTTTTGCAAAAAACCACCCAGCTGTACGCGTTCGTATTTTATGTATTATATATATATACATGTATACCTTAATTTGTTTATAAACGATGTATAGTTCTAAAAATATCATGTTGACTAACACGTGTAATGGCTATGTATATATTATCGAAAAGTGTTTAGTTCCTGCGTAACTTTTATTTTTCTGTTAATGATTATTATTCCTTAATAAATACCCTTGATGCATCTAAACATGATGCCCCATTATATAACCGGATGTGTCTTAATATATATATTTGTATTACTTACTAATTATTTACACTCAGGTAACTTTCATCAACGAATATTTATTATGATATGCTGTAGCTATAAAGTACATTAAAATTGATATTTATTTATCAGCTACTGGATGTTACTTTCTGAAGATACACAATTATTCAATGTATAATTGAAATTATTGAAATAAGAAATAGGTTACTTCAAAACATTTTTTTTTTCTAAAAATATCTCCCTCTTTATCATTTCACTAACGTCAATGTTTCTTTATACATAACTATATCCTACAGTCAAAGTTTATTTTACAGTTTCAATAATGTATATCTTATATGACATAACGCCTTATCTACATGACATAATAAGACGAAAATTATCCCCCAATGACATTTTACGTTAACTTTAATATTGTTACGAGTATATCGATATTTTTAAGTCATATTTATAAGGAATAATGTCAATCTTGTCAATTCGAAAATATTTTCTTATATGATCATATCGTTTTTAGAATTTTTTAGTGTAAACAATTTATACTTATTTTTTATCAAATGTACAATATTTGAACGTCTATATAAATAATATATATTACATATATTACATATCACATGAACTTTTCTTTAAGAGTACTTGAAACCCATGGCGCCTTAAACTTAACACATAATTAGGGAGGTACCTACCTCTTATGCAAGCAAAAGTCCTTCCCCCTCATTTTCAAAATCACGACTTAGATAACTGAATATACCAATAACTAAGTGGCGCTGATTCAAGGGTGCTCTAAGTAATATATAGCTGACGTGTGGATGACCTTACAAATTTGGAATTGACAATAGGGTGTACCAATTTAGTATCTCTTTGTTCTCGAGGGCTGTATATAAATGTCATGAGTAATAAAAAAAACCTGTTAACTGTCAAATGTGTGTAATAGTATATTATACAACTTTGATTGACACCTTCACTAATACTACCGGTATACATATACGCACATGATATTATATTTATAAGCATATTGAACATTATGCACTATATGTTTTTTTAATCTATCAGGTATATTTTAGCATTGATTTTAATTTTTTTTTATAAATAAAAAACTGAATAGATGTACACATGTATATAATATATGCATGTTTATCTAATCATTGAAAGCCGTTTTTGTAATATATTTATGCGGGATATAATTATACAGTATACATATTAGTTTATATAGTTTATGAGTTTATATAGTATATACTTTTCATTATATATATATTACTTTTTTCTATCAGCTGTACTGTATCATACAGGAATTTCATTAATGTACCCTGAAACCTCCTTTTGTTCTTACAATAATTATAAAGTATAATTATAATTATTACTATTATTTGTATTATTATTATTATTATTATTATTATTATTATTATTATTATTATTATTATTATTATTATTATTATTATTATTATTACATTCCTAATCAACATGAATTATTTCGCTATTATTATTATTATTGTCTTTTCAATTTTATTGCTTCATAATATGAAATGTGAAATATGCAAATGTAATTATAATTGTAATTGTAATGCCTGGTATAATTCATATCTTCAACGCAATTTCTGTTATTTTATTATTATTTAAAGAGTGGCTTTAATTATTTATAAACATAGTATATGCGTCTTTATTTTGTTTATACATTTATTTTATTCAATGATACTTAATTTGTAGATAATATATTTATATTGTTTTATATAAAATAGTGTATATAAACTATTTCAAAGGCGTCAAAATTAATGCGTCAAAATGCTTTTCAAAAATACTTTTGAAATGTATCAGATTATTAGCAGTGAATATATTAATAAATCCAACATTCAGTTTTATATATTAACAAGACTGGGTAATTAATATAATACTATAATCGTGAAAATAAATATACCACATTTACAGAAAATGGAATTGGCATTTTAATATAGCTGAATTAATACTTTATTATATTAAATATTAGTTATTTCACACATACGATTTACTGCAAAATATTTTTTTAATACTGCATGAGTTATATTACTGACATGATCATATACTTATTTTCAAATCACAATTTTATTTTTAGATAACCTTTTCCAGACGGGCACTTAACATAATGTATAACTTATTTATTTTATTTTTTAAAAAGATATAAAAGCAGAAAAACAGATTATTTATTATAAATATTAGTTTATTCTATTTATTCCAATTCATTCTGGAATTCAATTTATACGATTTTGCATTTAGGCGCGTACTATAATATTCGTTCAAATACATTTATTAGATACATTAACCCTACAGTTTTCCAAATACATAGTACTTCCTAATTTCTAGGCTAAAGCTTTTATGACGAGAATGCGTAGGTGCTAATGAAAAAAAGTAATCTATAGAGGAACCAAAATTCGGTTAACCTTACTATAATGCTTAAGCTATAGTACAAACTTCTATACTGCCATACATATAGTGAGGAAATCCACCAAACTATATCATCAACCATTGGCAGTTAGACTGAGTCATCGCTATATGAATATTATCTGCTGTCGACTATTGATTATTTGTCTCACGTAGAAACTAATACGCGATATGCTAGTTTTTGCGTGGGTGGAAAGAAAGGCTTTCAGTTAAGAAAATAAAGTACACAAGCCGTCATAAGGTAATCTATCTTACTGGTTTGGATAGAATGCGGTCGTTGCCTTTCTACTATATAGATGATAGAATCCTATCCGAACCGCTTTATTCCGACTAGGTAATTTACTGCGCTGCGCTATGCTGCAGATAGGCGTAACGGCTGAATAGTAATTTTAAGTAATAATTGATCATACATAATATCTAAATGTTATATATCATGATTGTATACTAAATACACTAGATAAATAAACTACCAATGTACGTAATTAATTGGAATTGTTGACTAGCCGATTACTTTAGATTGTAAACATATTTTTTTCTAAAGTTACCTAGGTCATTAATGAGGTTAATAATTATAGAATATTATTACATTTCACTTACCGATATACTCGAATGTGAAATGCGTTAAGTGTATTTATATAATATGTACGTATTGTATGTTAATACTAATATTAATATCTTAAACTAAATTAGAAGCTGTTAGTTTATTATTTAAAAACCGTTTATGAAATAAATGGGTATTGTAATCTTAAGGAATAAATGTTAAATAGTTATAATTTTTAAAATATGTCTATTAAACTATTTTTTAATGTAATGGAAATTATATTGGCCTATGCGTATGTATTAAACATGATAAAAATGATAGCAAGCAATTTAAGGAATTATGACTTCTTGATATTCATAAATAATTTAAATATAGTATATTAATCCTTACAACCAGGAATTATTTTTGCATATATCAGATATATTTGGTAAGGAAAAGAGTTATACCTACCTAATTTTTAAAATTATATGTAGTTATAAATATAAAGAGTATTATTTAATTTCAAACATCAAGATCCTCATATTTATATATCAATCTAAGTGATAGTTATTTGTTGTTTACAAAAATTTATGAAAAATATTAATAAATTGAGATAAACCAATTATTTTTATAAAGGAAATATTTTTTACGTACATTATGAAAATGTGGAGTAACAATGAAATAAATATTTTTATTATTTACAGTAGTTTTATTATAACGTTTAACCTATAACACACAATGCTTAATATTTTAGTTTAATTATGCAATTAAGTAAATAATACTTTATCATAATAATAAAAATAATTAATTCCAAAATATCGAAATAGTTTTCAAATCAACGATTGTTGAGCTATAAACTGCCAGAATACTTTTCATACTAAACATTGAATAAATAGATTAAATTTTATTTTTACTTCTAGCATATTCTTATATATATTCTTAAATATTACGTTTGTAATTATTACGTAAATATTACGAAATAATAATAATTCAAATAACATTTAAAAAAAACTTTATCTATTTAATATTTATATAATTTTCATCACCTATGTAAGGACACCCTAATTCTTCATATTTATATTATTAAGTGTAGGTATTTTTTTTATATAATTACAACAAATATTATCTGAATATCAATCGGTATACCTTAGGTTGCCCTTGCCTGTAGTGTACGTCAATAAATTAAGTTTCGTAATGCTCTATTTTAATTACATAATATAGAAATATATATATTTTAAGTAGTGTTACTTTAAGATATCACAATATCTAAATAAAATTATATAACTAAATTATACAATGTGGTATACCTGTAATATTTCAAGATACGCAGAAAAGTATTAATATATTTTATTATATTATAAAATATTACATAATGTGATGCAGACAAATCCGGTTTTAACTACTAATAAAATAGGGGAATTGAAAGAATTTATATGAATTGCAAAACTATGTTATCTATAATATCTATTAGTTGATAAATAAATAACCGACCGCATTCCAATTCTCACACAGAAAAAAATCAGCATATATATTATCTATATGCCCACATTACGAACATTTTAAATAAATTCAGTAACCTAATTTTCTGGGGAATTCCCTTTCCAAATATAGCGCATAAAATCCTCATTCAACTATTCCATACGGTAATCAATGACACATCGCTCTGACGTAGATCATTCTTCTCGTGACGTTTAACCAGTAAGAGTTTTATAGTAGTTTTGGATTGGCTGTTGAACTCGTAGTAAAATTGGAAAGCCATATATGGCTGTCGCTATTTTTGCTTCATTCATATAAGGATCGTCTCACTCCGTTTTCTTCATTACAAAACCTCAGCGCTACATTCTCGACGTGACATAAAAATGCTAGAATACAGTTCTCAACAGATATCAGACATGGATACTCTTTTCAGCTGGGACGAACTGGACGCTATAAAAACTGGATATACTCCAACTAATCAAACGTTCGGATTTTTCAAAGATATCACCAAGATTGAAAACCTGGATACTCCAACACCCTTCGATACAGAAGAAGACTCTAAATTCTTCGGCATGAGCCATCTTGAAAACGGTGAGTTTTAAAACTTTAACATTTTATGTTGTTTAGAATATATCGAAGTATAAATTATTTTTAAAACTTTTCTTATATATTATGTCATATTAAACGAAATCTTAACATTCAACATTCCAGGTTCTGAAAACGCGAATCGTACGATTTACTCTGAGGAACCGATGCGCATGAAAACTGAAGATGTCACTCTTGATGACATTTTGCCAGTGATTGTTCCAACTCAGGAGAACATGATGTCCGCCCGAGTCCAGAACAGCTGCTCCCCACAGGGCAGCACTCACTCAACCACTTACCACCAGCTCCAGACCTTCACCCCGCAGCGTCAACATCAATTTGTTCCAAAATCCGAGTACACTGTCTTCCCCTCCGAGAACCACACCCCGCCTCCGAGCTACTACCAGCAGCAACAACCAAGCCAATACTCTCGGGGTGACTACTGCTCTTCCGCTTGTTGCTCCACTGGTTACTCCTCTCCAAACTCCTCCATGAGTTCTCTTTACAACAGCCAGTACAGCGACAACTACTACCCCACTGTCTCTTCAGCTGAAGCCCAATCGATCAATTTCCCCGCTCCCTATTACAACCCGGCGCCGGTCAGCCAACAGTACAACCCCACTGCCACTTATACCACCTCTCAGTCCATTTTGCCTCCAACCACCAATGGGAAGTTTTCAGTTCGTCGACGCCGTGACACTGACGCAACAGTCTCCTCCGTAAGCAGTGGAGCCTCCGGCACCACCATAGAACGCCGGTTCCCTTGTACCATCGCGGACTGTAAACGCCGGTTTGCCCGTTCTGATGAACTCAACCGTCACATGCGGACCCACTCAGGCTACCGACCCTTTGGCTGCGAATTCTGCAACAAGCGATTCACCCGATCGGACCATCTCAAGACCCACCGACGAACACACACTGGTGAGAAACCATTCCAATGCGAATTCTGTGAAAAGCGGTTCGCACGATCAGATGAACGCTCACGACACCGCAAGACTCATCTCAAGATCCGCGGGTCCAAAGCTCGAGCCAACGCTGCCGCCGCTGCTGTATCCCAAACTCTCCCTCCTCTCTATCCTGCCACTGCCAGTAGTCTCTCCTCTTCTGTTTACTCCTTCTCCAGTAGTCAGTCCTGGATGAACCCTACTCCTTACATGCCTACAGTTGTCTAAATTTGTTTTTATACTCAATGACTGTAAATAACTAAAGCTAAATTCTTGCCAGTCTCCCCTCCTCCCATTTTTGTACTTACATAAGATTGTACACAATAGTATATGTTTATACTCATTTCTTATTTGGAGCTTATATATATTTAAATTTGTCCTACGCAAACTTTCAAGACATGTATCTCTGTATATACATTTCTGCATCTTGAGTTATTTGTTTGTAAATATTTTACTAGATGTATAATCGAATCATTTTGTCTTCATTGTTTTCTTTTTGACTATCCTCCGATGTACACATCTATTTTTTACTCTCTCTCTCTATATTATAGACATACTTTTACCACGTTTGTACACTGTTATGTATAGTATTTGTTTTACCCATATTTATTATATTGAATTTCATTATAAAAAAACTTGCCTTTTTAATAATTTCATGTTAGGTATGCTGTTTTATAGATATGAAAATGAATAGTACGTTATTTAACAAAGCAATCATAAATTAGAATTAGGCGTGAATGAGATATTTATTCAATTTATTGGATTATACTATTATTTACATATTAGAACTACACGATTAGTCAAATTAAAGCATAAGTATTATATTACTGCTGCATTAGAAGCAAAACAATATTCAGAATACATATGTCGGTTTCAAGTCTATATTTAATTATTTAATGGATAACAGATTAGCCTAGTTGAAGAAGTATTCAGAAAAAATACAAAACTATAAGCAATCAATTATTTATAACAAATATATCTTATGTATCTTATCAAAAATATAAGCAATAACATATTTGCAACAATTACCTAATATGAAATATTTCCTACATATCAAAAAATATAAGCAATAAATTATTTTTAACAAATAATATGAGATATTTACTATCGATGTATACATTATATCACAAAATATTTTATAATAATCTTTAGGTTAAAATATTCGTCAGTGTCAACATATTTAATTCATTCGAATGATCTCGAATGATTTTCATAAATAAACAAAAACGAACTTATTAATCAATAATATGTTAATTACACTTAATATATATATGTTTATATATATGTATTAATGAAACCGTATAGTTGTTAGCCTTGGGAAGAATGTAATATATATATATATATTTATATTAGAGATTTTGAAAGAGGAATGCATTATAAAAACAGGATTATTTTTATATATCCCGGAAGGAACAATTTATTAATAATATAATTGTCCGTCATTTATGATGGATAATTCATTGTATAACTAAAGAAGTACTTTCAAACGAATAATTGACAATAACATCGTCATAGTATAATTACTTGTATATTTACTAACATATTTCTAAAAATAGATTTATTGAAATTGTTGTCGAACCTTAGACTTATAGACTGCAGTGAAATCCTAGTACTACAAATTAACATAATTCATATATATATATATATAAATATATTATATGAATTAAATTATTATAAAATGTATAACTTTAGTACCTACCTACCTATATATATACGGAACGTAATTTTGGCAAAGGGTGTTTCCAATCGTACTGATTTCATAAATTTTTACATTGACCCATCTATAAATCAGGCTTTGTTTATTTTGTATAAAAGTTATTAATTGTCACATAGGTACTGAGTCTAGAACATACTCACATTAAGTATAAGCACATATTACTATATTCACTATAATAAACATATATAAAACATTCAGTTTATTAACTTATAAAGTGCAATCTACATATATAATAAGTGGGTATATTTTATAAAAGTTAGCAGTTTCATGTTTTGTAATGTGCTTATAATTGTTGCTATAGGGGTTTTATTTATGTTGCCATGTGCTTTATTATGTAGCCGAGCAGGCAATGCATATTTGTTTTTTATCGTCTCTTATTAATATTTTTGAAAATAAATGGTAACATTAAAGCACTTATAAGTTATAATATACTATTGATGGTAAGGTCAGTATCAGTTACACAGGTGCAATTGTTCTGCAAATAAGTAATGGTGTTTTCCATTGGCAACGTATTCATTGAAGCATTTATCATAATATTTTAGTTTACATGTCTATACGTACTATTTAGTAGAGTGAAATTCTTATTGTTTTACTGTCTGCCAAAATACTGTATATTATGTACACTTATTACTTATACACAATTATATTTGTACAAAGATATATATGTATGTCGTAAGTATTACAAGAAATGCGCAATCTAGTAATATCTAAATAGATCCGGGTGAAAGCGTATATATTACGCATAGAAAATACTATACATATAATATCGCAAATAACCGATTTTGTTAGTATATTATAGCAAGGTTACACTTACTAATACATACTTACATATACATATATAATGTATGTATTGCATCGTATGGGTAAACACGTCCTTCAGCATAAATATCACCAACCAATAAATGATACGTATAGTCAATCACATGACTCATCTTCTTTTATTAAATACACCTAAAGATATTTAACTAAAATATATATTAGTAAAATTATATATTACAGTGTTTAGCTACTTAAAAGTAGTAGATTATATATAATAATAATGTTAACGTAATGAATAGTGCTATTTGTCTAGTTGTTATTATTTTGTCGTTAACAGAACCGATTAATCTATTATATGTAATCTAAATTCCCCTTACGGTAAGATCAGAAAGCAAGTCACAGGTATTGTTTAGGAAATATTTATTCAGCAATAATCATATCTTAAGTTAGCTAAAAGCTAATA